>JACCGJ010005107.1:0-145338 GCA_013407085.1 Atriophallophorus winterbourni | reverse complement strand
GTTTCGTGAAATTTTGGGTTCCATGGCCTTATAGCGGGTCACATTCGTTTCAGCTTGCACCATCACATGGATTTTTGTAGAATTTAGATAGGTAGAGCATCAATCTGGGACACGGCTACCCACCACATCCTCCGGAGCGGGACCCAATCAAGTTGCAGCAAGCGATTGAAACGTCTGTGGTGCATGTCAAGGTAAACCGCCTAGTGAGACTGTCACAAATATGCACCATGATGTGAAGCTGCAATATCGAATTGTGTTTTCCAAAACTTCATGAATCTCTTAAACCGCTTGGGAGCAATAAGATTGCAAGCGCGTAGGCAACTAAATCGGATTTAGAAGTAGCTCCACACGGTGGAAATGATCAGTCATCTAAGTTATACGAAACCAACTTCTACACCATTTACGATTGGCAGGTAAGTAAAAGGCAATCTTGAATTCACAAATATTGAGAATTTAGTGTGAACGACCTTTGGCATCGGCCCAGTGGCCTAATGGATAAGGCGTCTGACTTCGGATCAGAAGATTGCAGGTTCGAGTCCTGCCTGGGTCGTTGATTTTTTTATTTTTACAGATTCCGTCTTCATTATTCGTCATTCTTTCTTTCGTGGTCTCATCAGCCGGTTAGACAAGGTGTATAATTTGCATGCTCGTTTTACTTCTGATACAATGTAATTGAACGTGAGAAATAAGTGTATATAATATCTGTAAGGAATGGTAGAAGTTAAAACCATCACCCTTGCAGTCCTGAAATCGCAGGTTCGAGTCCTGGTGGCAAAATTATTTTCTGTAAATAATTCGTCATCGGATTGAAGACACATCATTTCTTCCTAATAGCGTTGTCTAACTTCTATATCCCTTATCTCAATTTCAATTTTGTCCAAAGCGACAGAAGTTCAAACAAACCACTGGCTGATAATTGTTGATAAAAATCTTTTTAGTATGCCTACTGACAAACTACAAGTAATAGCAGGTGCAGTGCTCAAGGAAAGTTTTAGCAAGTCGTTCCAGCTCTGATGAGCTGTATCCATTTTTTGATACGTTTCCTAATGACAATCTCACTAATGACTCTCCCCACAGTTCCTTTTCTCAATATCTGCACCATCCGTGCACCGTTTCGCTGAACCATCAGAGGCAAAACTCCACGAAATGGAAATGAAAAGAAAATCAAGGGAGCGGATAAAATGGGAGAGGGAGATTGCTTTAGAAGAAATCGAAATTAAGATATGAGAGATAAAAGTTATAAAATCCTATTTGTCGAAGTATTTCACGCTCACAATGAATGCAAAAACCAGAAGTCATCATCTGAAGCTTCATAAGCTAAAAACCCAGCGACTTGCTGCGAAATGCACCTTATCGGCCAGTATAGTGAACATCGGGAAATCCCTTCCGGGAACAGTCTTTGCTGCAAACACGGAGGCGCAATTTAAACGTGCACTTTGCACTTGCCAGTGGTTTCGGAAAGGCGATCCACCGTTAAATGAAAACCGTTCATCGGAATAACTATCATCTTAACGGCAGGACTACGTTAATGCAGAGCATTTGAGACAAACGAACAACAACAACAACAACGTGCTGTGTTTATTACGCTTGAAAACCAACGTCTTAGGAAGTTGTACACAATTTAAATTATGAGAACAGAAAACAGTCGTCAAATAAGGAATGCGCTCAAACTACCATCAACATTTTTTACGTGTACATAGGTGGTAAAATCAACCCGCTGTTATAAATAAAAGGCTTTTCTAACATAAACTTACGTTTATTTAATCAGATTTATGGTGAGCAAATTAAAGATACATGTCGTGCGTGTAAGCCGCTGTAGTATAAGCTTGACCCGACCAAACTGTTCAATCACATGTGCCCATGCCCATATAGATAGGGTAAAGTCCACAAACATGAACACAAATACCCATCTGCATGCAGTACCACCACACACAGAGACACCACGAACGGATTCGTGCTGTTTTCACTGAAAAATTGTGAAAAGTTGCGCTTGTAAGCCACTGTTGGATAATGTTGTCACGACCAACCTGTTCAATCATGTGTGCCCAAACACATGTAAATGTGGAAACCCAAAACCATGAACAAAAATGTGTGTGATGGAAGGATGGATGGAATGGATGATGCATACAACAAAAGTTGTTGAACTCGTACAACTTCTATCTTCTACGAAAGCATTTCGGCAATTATTATGAAAAAACTTTCCAGCTTGTGATCCATTGATTGATAATAATCTCTCCGATAATTTTCCGTCATCTACACAATGAACTAACCAACGTATATTGTTGCCATTACGAACGTCACTATATCGGTAATCATTCATTATATGCTTCACAAGATATCTTTTTAACTCATGTGGTATTTGAAGAATTTGGAAGATATGTTCCGCGTTGGCATTTTGTTATTGCGCAACTTGTCGTATCCTAATTGATGAAGATCTGAACATCGCAATATATTTATCTCATAATTTGCTTTCCTCATCTTTGTCTTGTACATATTTGCGTACACCGACTTTCATTTACGTCTTACATCCGAGTTCCGTAAGTACTAGGCTTAAACTAAACTTTTAATTAACCTTTTCTCGTAATTCCTTCATTCTCGTTCAAATGAATTCCCATTTAGAGCGGCAGAAGTTAGCAAACGCTAATCTAATTTTGTAGACCAAACTATAATGTCATCTCAAGTATCTCTTTACAAAAGTTAAGTTTAACTAGTCGCTTCAAGTTAAATTTCCATATATAAGGACGTTATTGGATTTCTAGGGTTAAATTATCTCCTTTAATATTATCTTCATAATCTTTTGAGATTTTTGGTATGCTTAAATTCACCAAACCGTTTCGTATTTGTGACTACTCATCAGTAGCAAGTCCTTCGAAATAGTCACACATTTGGTCACTCGGGCGATGATGAAAGCACTGAACACGAGTTTAGCTATTATTGGAGCTAAGCAGCATGGTATATCCCAAGCGTCGGGTGTGATTCAAACAACAGACAAGCACTATTGTATTTGTGCCTTAAGGCCTGGGATACAGTTCACCTTTTGACCAATCTCAATTTAGCATTTATCCAGACTGGCGCCTTTGAGTAGCTATGTCTATCCGACTTGTCGTGAAGGCGCCAGCAACGTCTATTGTGGCAACCCAACTAATCTTACCTCTATGTCAGGTCTAACGCGAGCAATTACGAAAAGTTCAAAAATTATTTTTCATTTCAATATCTTCGTATTTATTTACATCATCCACAACTCCAATACGTTATCGAAATTTTTTAGGCCTTCCGGATCAAACATTGCAACAAACCACGGAGAACTGTGCTCTCACAGACAGTCAAATTATTATTTAACAGAACAGCCAAATAATAGAAGTCATGATTTCTTGTCTGAATGGTTCAACACTAGTAACTTTGAAAGTGAAATTAAAGCAGCAGCTCCGTTAGAACAAGTAATTTTCAAACCTATTGACAAAAATCGGCTTCGCGAATGAATTACAATTGCTCACGTTGTTGCAGAGGATTCAGCAAAGCGTACAATCGTAAAATTCACGAACGGACGCATACATACGAACGACCTTTCAGCTGCAAAATATGTTCGAGGAGATTCCGTCGAAAAGATCACTTACGAGATCATAAGTGAGAATAAAATTTTCATTCTTCACAGGTCCGAAATAAATTCAATGATGACACTTTTGTTCTTTTAGAGCTGGAAAAAAATTCATTCTCGCTCCACCGCACAGCATATTTTGAAGTTATGCATCACACAGATTATCTGCTCTGGATAGGTTAAATTTAATGCAAAAAAGAGCAAAGGAACCGGCTCCATGGCCTTTAGGATCGCATGAGTGGTCCTACTAGCCCTACCTGGTGAGTGCGAACAGCATGAAACTGGTGGGTGTGATGGAAATGCATGCAAATGAGTGTGGGCTCATATCATCGAACAGGTTGGTCGTACCAAGTTTACCCTACAGTGGCATACAAGCGCAACTTGTTTACCATTCTTCAACTGTTTCAAGAGCATACATGTCCCGATCCTACTGTCCCTACCTCATGTGTGTAAACAGCACGAAACCGGTCGTGGTATGTGTGTGTTTGATGGAAATGCATGCAAATGAGCTTTTTTGTTCATGATCATGGGTTCAAACCCAGTCTACATAAGTTTGCCTCATGTGATTGAACAGGTTGATAATACCAACCTTATCCAACAGTCGCATACAAGCGCAACTTGTAAATAGGTAATTTTCTCGATCTTGATTGGTCAAGGAATTCTTCGGGCTTCCTTCATTGGATCTGAGTTCAGCAGAAGCACTTGTTTTAAGTATCTTGGCGTTATGTCATCACAAAGTCTTAACTGGTAAACCTTGAATTACCGTGATTATGTGACTGCACAGTTCTTGAAGGTTGGAATGCGATTGTTCTATGCCCTACGCCTGTGTTCCCTATTCGTTTCACCTGATGCAGTTAGACATTTTGTTTTTTCCTGCATTGTTCCCAACATACCGGTATACTTGTAAAGGATTTCCTGATTATCAAAAGAGGCATTAAGGTTATCACAAAACTGAGCTATCCTCGACCGAGTTAATTCGATATATGATCGTCGATCGAGACTTCCGTGAATTTGACAGATTGATCAGGGTCATTTCGTCTGATAATCCACACATACTCATGGCTTGCAAATAGTTCTCATCTACGTGAAGCCAATATCTCGTTTCTTATTCGAGGACTGAAAAATTCAGGAATTCTTTTGTCCCTTAACTTGTCCTCTATTTGGTTGATCAATCGAAATTTATTCTTGGTCTAAGGAGGCGACTGACGGTGTAAATTTCAACATTGAATCCTTTGGTTACGTAACGTTTTCGGAAAAGTATTTTTTATATGGTTGAAATAATATTATTGATGAAGATTCATTTACACAAAGCAAGCCATTTCTTTCTTTCATCTTCTTCTTCAAGTAACACTTTTCGATCACATATTATCCCATTGCTCGTCCGATGTAAAATAGGAGAAATGTGATTTCCCGATAAATAAAGGAGAATCGAGATCAATAATCTGGAGATATCACCAATAACAATTTAAGTTTTCTGATGATTGTTCCCAATAAATCGGAACACAATTTTCAACGTTTAACTTACGTAGTCACATGCAAGATTCCTGTTCCAAAACAGAACACGTGATCAGCGTGAGGATTATATTCAAATTGTGTACATATTTACATGTATGCATTATGTCAAAACAATAAAAAACACTGTAATTCTCTCTCTGTAGAGCGTTAGAAGAGATTGAAATGCTCGACATTTGAGTCATCTGGTTGGCGCAGGACAACCCTCAGAAGACCCATATGAATGATTGTGTTACGGAATGTTGAAGAGACATCACGTAGCACGATACTTCGAGTGTATGGTTAACCGAAGGCGAAAGGGGATCACCATCGTTTTCCATGACCTGGAGATGTTGGCCTCAAGGAGTTGGATAAAGCCTGTACAACCCCTTATCATGCATGACAATTTTTTGTTGTCAACCCGAACAAAACTGTTGACGTGGATCTAATTGCCTTTCAAAGATTCACTGCTATTCGAGTACCCGTCCAATACTCCATTTCAGTGTCAGCTGCCTAATTCAATAGAGAGAGTTTTATTAAGCGCTCTCTGTTTCAATAAAACACAAAGTTCAAACAACGAACACACTGTTGGTAGAGCATACAAGATTGATAATTCTATCCGCTACACCCGGAACCAAAATATCGCGATATCGTGAACTTTGAGGCTACCTTTGGATTAGTCTAGCATCTCCAACCTGTTCCACCATAGCTTAAACGCATGGACTGAACAAGCATCCATTTTTACACACTTTCCCCACACCCTGACCAAGACCGGTTTCGTGCTGTTTGTAGGAATCTGAATGACTTGGAACTGAGGAGAAAATGGTAAGGAAGCTGTGAACATATTAACCGCTGCTGGATAAGACTGGTAGGACCAACTTGTTTAATCACATACACACATAGATGCGTTTAAACGTGTCGACTCGAGAGAAGATTGTGGTCTTGTGGTGTGTGATAAAACATGCAGATATTTATGTTTTGTTAGCAAGTAGAACGACCCCGGTCGCTTTGACACATATTAGGCTGCTTAGAAGGTTTCTGTTCGATTCAATCGTTTGTGTATGAACACCTGTAACGGAATCGACAAAGTCCTATTTGTGATGAAATTTTTCCTGAGTAAAATACATTCCTGCGTTATTCTCGATTTTACGATAAGATGGCTACAGAGGATCAAACTTGACGCTGTGGAGTCTGATATCGCATACCGTGGGATTTTCTTCGCAAAGACTACATAATTACTTGCTTCATAGGATTCGTCGTGTACTTCATACGAGAGGAACAGTAAGTTCATTACACGGTCGCCGTGTTTGAAATTTGAATTGTCAAAGTTACAACCCTATGTCCTCGTCCTATCGACGTAACAATTTTAAACGAGGTTAGAAGACGAATGAGCGTATTGTGGAGCTCACATCCCCATCCCTTACACACCACTACCGGTTTCTGGCTGTTTGCCGTCATCAGGTGGAGACAGTAAGATCAGGTTCAGTGAGCCTTGAAACAGTGAAAAAGCGTTAAACAAAATTAAACTTGTATAACGCGATATTCAAATACTGCATCACAAAGTGATTCCTGGCCAAGCGCTTGAGGCGCGTTTAGACCGTTTAGCAATCGTGTAGGGGCCTCCTGGAACACATCGAGACATTTTTAAATCACTAAGCTATCATTGGATCGCGTCATCGCTAACATGCTCTCACAACGCCATGCACACGCACACAGACGTGCAATCGCTAATGTTTGTCAAACGTGCTACACCTGACATCCGCTTGAATAGCTGTTCCAGCGAGTAAGGTTACCCTCGCGGCGAAAGTTGACAACTCCTCCCGAATTCTCGTCGCATGCACGCACGCACGTACGCACGCACAATGCAAACACGTCGTGACCACGTCTAGCTTTGTGTGCGGCTGTGTACGTGTACAAGCTCGGTATGTGTGGTGCATGTATGTGTGTGTAATACAAATCCACACACACACCGAGTGGACCGTACGGTTAGCAGTCGCCACCCAGAGAGATTCATGTAATTTGAGATGTCACCCGCGTGTGGCTTGTTGAGCCTCACCTGCGGCTTTGCAAACAATCACACCAATGAATGAGCGCTCAGATTGTTTACACAGGTTATTCCCGAATATTGGTCATTTTCTAACGCGAGGAAAGCTCATCTCTTAAGGCTGACTAATATGTGAGCGGAAAAATTGCTTCGAGTCATGCGTACGACTTATTAATTTCATGTGAGACCAGACATCACAAAAACACGAATATATTTAGACCATCAATCTATCGTGAACACCGTTTTGCATCGAGTTCAATGAACAAGAATAAATGTCAAACAAAATATTCATTTGCATGCTTTTCCGTCACACACCCCACGACCGGTTTCGGGCTGTTTGGGCTCATCAAGTAGGGACAGTATGATCAGGATCCGCATGCGTTTGAATAACTGTCCTTTCTGAGGGTTCAAGAATACTCACCTTAAAATTTCTCATATTCCGTGCTCGTATATCGACCTTGAATAGTTCGAATCGGTCTGTCGTAAGGCTGTTCACGTTTGCTGCTTGCAGTGCAACGCACAATCGTTTGAGGTTTGTATCAACCATTTTGTCTTTGTTGTGTTGATACAATAAGCACAGAGAACTGTACGAAACTCGATTGCTCAAGGCGCTTGTGTAAACTGGTTTTCGACCGGAAATCACCAATCACAAAGTAATAATTGCTAGAATAATAATAATAATAATAATAAGAAGAAGAAGAAGAAGAAGAAATTGACTTTATTCATTTGAACGAATTTTCAGCAATTGTAATAATTTCCCCACAAAATTAAAAAATGACGAACGGGTCACGACATCAATTTACAATTTGTCAGCTAAACGATATTTCTTCCACATATGATCCAGGTTGCTAGCAAATACCGTAACCAACCTATTTTGGACAAGGGCTCCGATATAAATATCGGTATCACCTATTTCGTTTAAACAATGCGCGTCCAAAATTGACTTCCGTTGATTCGAAAACATGATGAAATTGGCGAATAGACAACGTTAAAATTTAACAAAAATCGGATAAAGACGTGCTTGGCCGATTTGAAGTCCCCTGCTGCATGTTGTAATATGCGGAATCAGTTTGTGCATTATGCGTTTGGTGGTGGGTTGGTTCCTAACACTTGATCGTCGGCCCTAGCAGAGTGCATTGCGATCATATATCAAAGATTACAGCTTCGACTCACACATATTGCCTGCGTGCGTATCAAGGCAAATTCACTCACGCTTTACATAAACTTGTCACTGTTGGTATTGCTCTCGTCAAACCTGGTGATTTTCTGTTCGACAAGTCCTAGAAGAAGATGGCTTATTCATGTACAAAAATGTTAGCGATTACCAATTCAGTTGTTCTTTCATACAAATTTTCGTTTCTCGATTTACTCTCAATCTGACAAAACTTTAATTTAACAACGGAATTAGCATTAATTTAATAGACATTTACTAAAAATGGCAAGGCCATATTCCAACAGTGTAACTATCCTTGCACAAAGGTATTCGTTAACGAGTGGTATTTGTTCTTATATGACAGAAGTCGGATAACTGACGGGCTTTATAAACGAATCATTTACAATGCAAAGAAATTTGAGTGCAATCGGTTAGAGCAGTTTTGGGTAACGTTTCACTTCTGACACAGAAGCTTCGTGAGACCAAGGGTGATAGTCAGGACAGGGAACATGATTAAGTAGTAGTCAACCCCCCGCCACCGAGTTGACCTTACCGCTAAGCTGCCTATAGTACGCCTACAGTGTGTCACGTCTCGTGGGAATGACCATGATCAGTGGTCGATTTTCCTACTAGTGTGTAACCCTGTCTTGATTATCACCCTTGGTCTGACGAAGCTTCTGTGTCAGAAATGAAACGTTACCCAAAACCGCTCTTACCGATTGCACTCAAATTTCTTTGCATTATGAATACACGATCGGTCCCAAACTTATTACATTTCATTTACAATTCATACATTCTCCAGCAGAAAGCGCGCGGGCCATATTCCCATCACACAGCTCTCCCACTCGGGTTCAATCATTAAACCGAATCGCAACAGACGGTGCCATTGGAGTTGATTCTAAGTGAACACACTAAATATCCCCGCGAATTTGTGGTGCTCACATCCTCTCTCACTGACCGGGAATCTCGTTGTGAATCCATATCTGAACATTGCTGTTTAACAATGGCATTCAAGTATACCTTTGCCGATCCCGTAAATTGTTATAAAATGTTAGCCCCTTTGTTTCAATCACATCGAAATAGCATGATCATGTTTAGTGTGCCGATTTACGCCTGTTCAGTGTGTTCGCTTTTCTATAGCTTTGCTTATCACACGTTACCAAATCTACAACGAGCGAGGTGTACTTCAAAATATTCCTCAAAATTGGCAACCGAACTTCGCTTGTAAAGTTGAGCATTCATCAGTCTGACTGCTCAGTCACGTTAGAATTTGCAAATATTCGTGCAGCCCCTAAATACACACAGAGAAAAGCCGATCCACTTTTCCATTTAATTTTAATGAATTTGTTTCAACAAATTTGAGGGCATTCGGTCCCAAAGACGCAACTAGTGTGTCATTCAGTGAATATTTACATGAACTGCAATAGGATTCAGCGATTCATGGATTCAAGAATTTACGGTTGAGAGAAAAAGGAACGGTTTTCAACACCAAAGGATTAAGATTAAAATGAAAATGTGAAAAATAATAGTATATAACGAGTGGAGCATATGGCTCCGGAATAATGTTCGTGTCCACGTGTAGGTCTAATTCCTTATGCAGAGAGAATCTACCAAGGTATGGAACTCGAGAAAAATCTACCACGTACGACAAAAAATAATGCCTACAATCAATCCGTGAACATTGTGTGTGTAGTCACTCTATCCCTCTACATATCAAGTTAAAGTCAATACGTGCATTCAAGTAGATACATGCGAACAAGCAAAGCTTTGTTCGACTTATACCAATCACCGTACGACAACAGTTTGCGCTCAATTATTTTCGTCAGCTCATTTGATAATGCACAACTTACAAGCCACTTCACATGCAGTCCTCGGTAATTCAACCTGACGCTGATGTTGATCCGCATAAGGTGTGGTCCTTGACTGACGTCGCTGTTGCTTGTGTCCAACGACACAACTCGAATGAATCCCACGCGTTTCAACTGTCATTCGCATGTCAATCATAAAGCAATAGGAGCCCGACAAGTGTGTCTTCATCGGTGGTAGGTAGGCGAGCGGAAGATTGCTAAAAACGTCGTTTTAGATGCCAAGCCATCAACCATGGGAACCCTGGTTTGAATGATGGTTTTAATCAACGAAAATCTTGACCATGTGATTCATTTGATATTCATTCGACGGGATTCGCCAAACTGTTTCTCACTAAGCGGAATAAAATGCTCAGCCAAGTTGATATCTTGAATTGGCGCATTTTAAACAGCCAACAATCATTGGAGTGTTTGATTGGAGATTATCGAACGTCTCTGAAAAAATCTGTATACAGGTGAACTATGTCGAGGAAGAAGCAAACAAACCTTGAAATTTGAAAGCGATTGAATTGAGATGACAGGACCAACCTGTTCATTCACATGTGCACACAAGTAGATATGGGTTTAAGCCAATAGGGTTTAACAAAATAACAATATTTGTATGGTTTCCATCTTGTCGAGGAAGAAAAATTTTTAGGCCCTCAACTACAGATCAATATGGAGCTTCTGAAGTTCGACCACCATACTTATATTGCTGTAATTACACCGAAATTAGTTGAACAAGTTCCTGCTCTCCGACAGATTCATGCTGAATGGTACTCGCTTCCGAAATAAAAAGCATGAAAATGATTGAGCCACAGGGCACCCGAGGAACTGAGGATAAATGTCATTTTGGCCCCAGAAGGATTGCAACACAAGCAACACACCTCTATTTTGATCAGCCGTCCCAAATAGTTTTTGAGGAAATTTTACCCGAATGAAGCAGTATTATTTTTCCCATTTCAATCTACCCTTATGCCCATTATAAATGAAGGGTGATATGGCAACATAAAAGTTGATTTTCCCAACCCATCTTGTTGAAGATGAACGAAGCGATTCTATTTTCTAAGGTCTTCTAATGTGTGACATGAACTCCAGCATAGATAGCTTTTTAGCTATTCGAAGAAAACTATCATCCATTTAATTCATTCCATCATTTACACACTTTATCTACAAACTTTCCGTTAATTTATTGTCTTATTGCTATATCAATCGCAGCTACTAATAGCATTGCGAATACTGTGAACCGCTCCTTTCACTAACTACGGCAGGTTGAACAACCCTACGTTCATAGATAACAAACAGCCAGAAGATTAAACAGTTTCTCAATGTATAGGCACATTGAAAACTCGATCGAGCTGCATCGTACTACCATCAAATTCTTGTGGTTATGAACCATCTATCGTTCCGATTGTTCCTATCTTCATTGTCAAAAGGAGATGATCGTTTGACCATGGAGGGCTGATAACTTCGTTAAAGTGACATTGAGATTTTTATTTCACAAATTTTGAAGTATAATCAATCCAGATATGAAAGTTAGATGATGTTGAATAGAATATATCACGCTTCTCTTGGTTCTCTTATTTATTGATACTGGTTCTGTATCAGAACAAAAATCGTTTTTTGATGTAGAGTAAGTCATTTAAAACCTATCTAGTCTGTTCTATTGCATCGAATCGCACAAGTAGACATACGCAAATAGTTCATTCCTGCTTTTGTGTCAATCCATCACATGGGAGCACATAAACCGCGAGAACTAAAACGAAAACTTTCACAATCCAATAGGTCAGTGGTAATGGGGCGATTCGATGAGAGGAAAAACACATGCTTCCATCCCGTGAACGCGGCACGTGTTAAATGATAATTAATTTGCCCGAGGAGTTCGGATAAGTTACCGGGTAATCCGGTAGTGTGCTGCTCAAGCTCCCTTGGAGAAGTGAAGTAGGCGGTATGCGCTCGAATCCCGCTGAAGAGAACGGCACGGATACAGTCCAGCTGTGCACACTTGACTAAACTCAAACACCCCGGGGTGGTATGAAATAGCGAAAGTTTATCCAAATCATGCTGTGAAGTTGTAATCTCGAAACCATCCTTTAGACAATCGCGAGATAAATTTGGTGTAACTCAAGTGCAAGAAGGAAGATTCAAGATTTATGGTAAAAAACAAATGGATGTAGAGTAACATAGGATATTCGCACAACATTCTTATCAACAGTACTTTTATATTTCGATCCATGTGGTTCGAAGGAGGAGTAAAGATTGTTCTATGCATGAACTAGGGTGGGACAAAATGTTGGAGGAAAATGCACGTTTTCCAAGAGCGCATGAGTAACGGCATCATTGATGGTTTTCAGTAAAATCGTGAAACAAAAGTTTATACGGCACACAAGCTTCCATTTATTTTAAAAATCGGTACACTCGGTGATGACATAATATTGGATGATAAAGAATTACAGAATAAACATTCATAGACCGAGTATATGTTCCGAGGACATTTTAGGCTGGAGTGTTTCATTTGAAGGGTAAGCTTACAACTGTTTGTCGAGAGGCCTGAACCAATTTTAATTAAGTGCCCAAGTGGACTGGGCGCGGCATGTCATATTCTAGAATTCTGAATACGCTCACGCTGGAGGCTGCTCAAATCGAGCTTAAAATTCTGCTCAAATGTTAGGGTTCATAATCCAGCAATCGTTATGGTTGAGATATAATACATCATCATGCGTACTTTTCCAACCATAGTGGTAGAACTTCTGCTCTGTGTAGATATTGTGTATGTTCGTCGTTAAGATCCACGAGAAATGCCTCCGAGTATGCTGCATGTATGCTTGCATTCTGCCTCGTAATAAAGAGTGTTTTTCAGATATCTGCACACAAAGACGTCTCCGATATAGTCCACTAAAGAGTTAGAAAAACAAGCGTATAGAAAAAGAAATGGCTGCAATGTAAATTGAAAGTCAGTTTGTTCTATATCGATGTTTTTTTTAAATTCTGCTTTTAAAATTACTCATTGCTCCACGGGATTTATCTTCATCCAGTGTTTTACGTCGTCAGCCAAAGAACAAGTTTAACCCTTAACATTTAGGGCAGATCATTTGTGTTTACTAGGAGCAGTATTTGACCAGGCGTGACTCCGTCCGTAACATAAATCGATAAAAAATTAAGTCGTTTATTCTTAGTTATGCCTTGCGTTTAAAAAGATACACCACACACATACATATATATATATATATAATATATATATATATATAATATATATATATATTAAACAACTGGCGTGCAAACAACTTCCGCTCCGAATGCTAGTGTCCGATCATTTATTGCCGTGATCAAGTTAGTTACGCTTGAATTTGTTCTATTAAACCGTGTTGTGCCTCAAAGGGTTATGCATGTCTCTCGAGGTGTCCGTTATTTATTCCGCAAACGTTTCACATCTGTTGAAACGGTTTAACGGAGGGTGACCGGGTGGTCATTTTGTGAACGCTAAAATCTAATGGGCCACAGAAACAGTTTATATGATAGGTTGTCACAATAAAAACTGAATTTTCGTGTATTTTCAAGCCCATAAGCTACTAGGCCGGAAGAATGGAAATCTGGATTGAGGAGATCGTGATGATTCTCGTCCGGTTTAGAGAGTGCTTATCGCAGGTCAAAGAAGTCAACCTTTATGATGAATTTTTTGCAATAGATGCTCCTAGTGCTGCACACAATTCGAAGGACAATATGAAGCAAACACTCATCCCTAAAGGTGTATGCTAGTGCACTGAAGCCAGTACTGTTGCTTTGGATGCTAAGACCACATATAAACTGGATGTTTTCTTAAATGATTCACCTGGTTGTACAGACGAATGAGCTCAATAATCTCAGAGAATTTATACTCAAGTGATTTTTAGTGTAATAGGTTCTGCTGTAAAGCTAAGGAAGGGTAAATTCATTCATTATAAGTAGCTGAATTCCAACCAACTTTCCGCGTAACGAATTATTTCTAACAACCAATCGTTGTAGGCATTAGATTAAATGGGTGCATGGTTAATCAAATTGGAAATGCCCTTTATCCCGAATCCAGTACAAGCTATGCAACATGATATCGTCTAGTTCGAAAACAATGTTAGAAACATTTTTAGAATAATGACGCTTGTGTTACTACAGAGCTACTCCATGAGGTGTTCTTGAGCGGTATCACGGAAGGAGGCACAAATTGGAACTCAAAATCATTTACATGAGGTTAGAATCATCTTTTGGTTGCAGCGTAATGTCAACAGAAAATGGAGTGGGCAAAACAGTTAACTTAGACATTTTCTTTCTCGAACAATGTACATTGGTGTATGAAACGTTTATTTTGTGTTAATATTTAGCAATGAATTATGATTAGTATAAATTAGTGTAACAACATGAAAGCCAGACCTTTGTCACCTTTGAAAAGAATTCAGTGTTTCAGCATTGCGCACATTGCATGACTGTGGCTTAGCTTGTGTCCCTGAGATTGCCTTGGGCTTTCTGATTCTAACATCACTCCGAACTAATTGCAAGTCATGCGTAAAACTCTGATTTAAAAAAGTTGGTCTAGTGCCGTTATAATGTTCGCTACCGGGGTATCATGAATGTGTTCACAATTACAGACTCCTGAGTATATATCTTATCAACGATGCAGAATCACTGATTTTTGTGGTGTTGCTACTTGCCAACATCCAGCGCAATTCTATCCACAGGAACACCTGAAAGGATTCTTTACTTTCGTCACAAATATTGGAATATACTTCTATTTCCCACTAAGGTTTCAGCATAAATCCGAATTTCACACTCAAAAATATCACGTAGCAAGGGAGAATTCAAAAGAACCATTTTATGTCTTTCTCACTGCTCAGAGTTATTTATCAGTAAGCTTGATCCGTCTATATCTTGAAGTTCGAGTGTGAACCAAACGTGTATGTGATGTAGTTAGGCAATCAATAAAAGAGTATAAATTGAGCCGGGTTCAATGCACACCGAATATAATTTAAAAATTGTGAATCAAAACAGGCGAAATCTATAGTAAACTCACCGAAATTCTGCTTTTAACCTGAAGTCAAATTGAGCACGTCCGGACCAACATCAATCCCAGCTTTGTTCATATAACGGTATTTAACCAACGCTGAAACCCTCACACCCCTTGTCCACCTACATTAAGCCCTGATCCATGAGGTTCAACAGAGCCTAGAAGCACATGCCCCTCACAAACTATACACCAGGTGGACCACTTGTAATTGTTTATTTAGCCGGGTGCGAAGAAAACTTAGCTTGACCCGCAATCGACAGATAGCGTTTGAGTGTCAAGAGTGACTTGTGTTGGATTAAGTGTTTGCGACCTTGAAGCAACAAGATAAAGTTTGTTCACGTTATGATGGAATCAATTTCTAGCATCTTCATGGCCATCCTAAATGAAGACAATGTTTATAAATGGATTTGCTTGAGATTGTTTAAAGTCGGTTTACAAAATCGGAAGGTAACATCGTTTCGTATTCTGAAAAAACTAAAAGATAAATATTAGCCGTGTAGGGAGTGTGCTCACTAGTAAAATTTGGTTATTCCAGTTGATATTGATTCGCTGTGTGAATCGGTCATCCAAAATTTGGCTGTGCCAGTCTGATTGGCAGTGGGTTGTTTAACAGAATTATTTATTAGAGTATATAAATGATAATATTCGCGGCATGTAATCTTAGAATAGGAAAAAACGGAATTTTTTAAGCGAGGATCAGCGTTGAATTGCCCATGCTACAAGGATTCAAGCATGACAATCTGGAATGATCAAAGATTGCAGTTGGAAATCTACTTATTTTTCGCATTGAAAATAGATAATCCAAACAAGCAATTAATCAAGCAAGAATTTTTATCGTTTACCATGTTTTGCCAAAACTAGCAAGCATATTTAATACATTTGAGTGATTGTTCGAGTGATGGCGAGCTTTTGTTGCCTTTTCTCATAATTCCGCTATTCAGAGATATACAAACCCGATTAGCGTTTTGAGACAGAATGATCTAAAACTACATACGTCGGTGGCACAGCGGATGGGACGAGCAGTTGAAAGTTCTCGGTTGCTTATTTGCTGGAAATGAGCTTACTCCCGATTCCTCATCATATCAAGGTGTAAAAGGGGTACAAAAATGGGCAAAAATGAGATCACATTACAGCTTCGTACCGAATCAATCGGAGGTAAGCAACAGTCAAATGAGCCCTTAGCTACTTGATAAGAAATAACAAATAATAATAATAATATAAATGAAAATAATTTATCTATCTTTAAACCCTAATACCATTATTTATGAGGCTAAGTTACGTCTCAAACCATTATAGGTAAGTTTCCTGTTGTCCATTTTGCACATTTCATTGCTTAAGCTATTTGTTTTATTGGTTAATTCGACCAAAAGTATATTTCAAATGCAGGAGTACGATGCCTCATGGGCGAGATCCATGCCTTTCAAGTAAAACGACGAGAGTTCTTGTTTAATGGTGCGTACAATGTGAGAATTTAGGTATAACCTGGCATATGGGACCAGGTGGCTCTTTTCCTTTCTCATTCTTTAATAGGCTATTACGATCTCGCAACAGGCGAGAACATCGGGTTCAATTAGCATGACGTGTTTCAGGTGATAATTCAGCGAATTCTCAAGGTGCTTATCTGCCGCTGTTGATTATCCGGTTGTTTTCAGCCTGATCGTTTTTTTCAAAAAGTACCACTGCATTATGACTTCGGTCCTCACGAAATAAAGGTGCACATCTAAATCATTTAACCATTGTATGTCCAATTGATTTTTTAAGAAACAATATCAGAGCGATATCGATGGTAATTAAAGATAGACTCAGTGCGTGAGAGTCACGATGCAGTTTAAATTAAAATTAAAAACAAAATAAAAGAATGACTTCAGGGGCTGGTAATCGCCTTCGAAGTCAATGCTTCTTCGCGCCTATGGCGGGACCATTTTTATTTATGGAAACAACCCATCAATATGAAGCAATATGTAAACCGATAGCTTCCTTTTATCTATTCAGGCGGACGTTTAGCGTGATGGGCATTCTGTCCATGTCACACAATTACGGGTAGAAGAGTCAAAAATTTTTAGCACGTCAATTTTGCAAGTTCATTCGTGCTCCGTGTGAGGAAGCTCATAATCAGTTTTGTCCAACCAGAGTTCGTATGTCTTTCTATACATTGATTGAACGGAAACACTACTTTTATTTATCCCGCAAATGCTTGGGTGGCCGTTCAATATGAACTGAATTAGTATTAACCGTACATTGGGATCTGGTGAAGATGTGAGATTGGTAAATCGTTCAGAAAATTGACTTGGAATGATCAAAGAACGAAGCCATCAGTTTGAGACTTGATTTCAGAGACTTGGAATACATAAACCTTCAGGCAAACCACACTTGCGGTAAAAAACGTTTGCGAAAAACATATGAAAGCTCTTGATACTCGCCATACGAGTTGGGGAGGACTTTCTCTTGACCGCTCACTTCGTATGCACTGTGTAAAGCGTCATATCCAAGCTGTGAAAGAGTATATACGGCTCTTGACTACTGATCGTAGATTACTCACAATGATGGACCCCGTACTACCTATAGTTTCGAGCACTGCGGGTGAGTTTGTTCTTCCAGTCGTTTGAAACGCCATGGAGCATAAAACCTTCATGTGCTAGTGATGTAAATTCATGATCAACATCAGCCGAAAGGGGTCAGCGATGGCAACAACTCCAAGCAAACCACGTTCAATCTTAGTGCTTTATAACTATGTTCACAGCGTCTTAAACTTGGAAAGGTAGACATTCACATTTATGGTAGCGGACACCACCAGCGTGCCAACACCACATCATTTGCTTGTTGTGATAATTTTCACGATCTAAATAGATGTACCGCGTGCAAATTTCGGGAAACAAGGATAACCTAAATCTCCGCAATACATAGGTGTATAATGGGTCCTAACAATAGTTGGAAACATATCTGCGACGGTTTAGCACCTCATCCAGTGGATGACATCATATCACGTATAACAAATCGTGGTGGTAAAACAGAGATAAGCGTCGGCCCCACTGTTCCTATCGGCATTGAAGTATAACAAATCAGCGCACAGACTCACCCAAATTTAGCCGGTCGATTGAATGGAGGTGGTTGTCAAACAATTGTCCAAAGTAAAAAGTTTGACTGATTTGTGTCAACCATCAATGGATACCTGCTGAGAATTCGGTCTAAACCGAGACTTGGTTGTTGTTGTTGTTGTTTCAGACTGCTTCAATCATTGTTACCACGCGAGGGATTCGTGATTCTCACTGTCCACATGACCCAGAGCACATAGACGAGTGGTGTTGAACTCGGCAACTATCAATCGAATCAATAGAGCGATGGGGTGCACATTTAAGTCAGATGCCAAATTGTCATGAGCGATCCATGGAAAAATTGTACAGCGACTAGCCCAAGTTGAACGATGTTTTAAATTCGATTGCTCGCAAACAGGTTTATCGGTTTTGGATTGTCCGACACCTGCCGCTACCCATTTTATACTTGTGCAAGGAGGCCGTAGTGGTGGTTTATTCTAGGTAGCACGGTGGTAACACGGACACTTCTCATTATAGTAGTCCCGGGTTCAAACCATTCTGTGGTTTCACATTTGTGAGAAGAGCTTTGGGACGAGCCTTAAATTTACAATTACTTTCTTAAAAGGTATCACTCCGTTCCCGCGTGAGGCGACGTTGTTCTTATATTAATTCTTATCGTCAGGATCAGTTATCTGCTTAGATTAACATGCTTGAAAACAGAAGTTCACATTTCACGGATGGATGAAGAGGTTTCGCAGTTTGTGCGATCGACCTCTGAGCTAATCTGTTCTCTTGCGTATCACAAAGCATAACTCTGAACAGACACCAAACACCACATTCTGGTATCAAAAACCTATTGAACGAATTATTCATTGACACAAACAAAAAGACTTTGCTTATTGTATAATTGTTTAGCAATCAGTATCAATGGGATGCAACTCTTGAATCCAGCGTTTAAGAGAATTATTTTGATGTAACTCAAGTTCCTAAGAATGATTTTCTTACTCAATGATTTATCCCATGCCCCGAAGAATAACAATAAATGTGTGATTGAAACTATGCAGTGTTTAAACTAGCTCAAATGACATAGCTGCTGGTGTATTGTTTTTGGAAACCAAAATCAAAAAACGAAAATTATTAACTTCCACATCTAAAGCCTAACGGTCAAGACTAAACATTTATAACGTGGCGATTTTCGGAATGGTGGAAAGATTGTGGCAACTGTTAAGTCACGAAAGAAGGTAAACGCTTTCCATCTTTTGAAGATACGTCATGCGTGAAACTTGACATGGAGAGATAACGTGACGCACACCAAATTTCCACCCGGAAGCAAGACCAAATTCCGGCTTCGAAAATTAGGAATGAACAGCGAAACGTTAAACAAATACCGCATTAGATATTTTATCGAATTTTTTTATTTTCCATCCACCAGTTTTGAGTGTTATGTAGTTCGATGTAGTTGATGTGTCGAAACTTCTGATGAAAAACGTAAGTTCATCAGTACATTACTTGGAATCAATTTCGAGTGTCCGAGCCAGCGTTCATGGTACCGATTGTGACTGGTTATCCAGTTTCATTGGAACATTATTGTTCCGTATACGAAAGTATTTGTGAATTCGCAACTAAGTTTCATAGCTCGTGAAACTATTCCGCCTCTTTTAATATTTGCTTTCTGACTAGAGAAAAAACGTTCAACGAAGCCATCACACTGAGCTTTCCAAGGGATTGTCAATCGACGGGATCGAAAGCTCTATGCAATTCTAAGTAGAAGAAATAAAAAACCCAACGTTAAATGCAGTAAGTATGTGATTTAGTATGATTTTCTAAATCAGGGTTACGATTGAGGTGGTAGAGCATAACGCTCAAATTGTTTGTCCAAGATGCCTCATATCATAAGCTTTATCAATTTGTCTATCACACAGTAAACCTGAGCACATAAAGTTGCTAGAGCAACGGTGTTTTCTTCTACGGTATGTGTTAATCCACTCTCTCTTACTGCACACGAAAAACACTCGAATCGGACTTTGTCCCACTAACTATGATGTGATGGATCTATTACACGCGATTGCATTTGACGATATTGCTCACCTTCTTAGATTAGGCATGTCAATTTGGTACGGACCTCCGACAAATATGATCAGGATGCATCTGCTCAGTTTTCTTTTTGGTTTGTATGTGCAGCATTACACCAAATGGTTTGGGTCTTTCTACTCGAGACATATGACGTGTTTTGGTGTATCAAACATCATTGTGTTATTTATGGATTTTTAGGAGCCCAAACAGCACATATTGCTTGTTGGTGTTTGGAAGTGCTTGACAGTTGTATCTATCCATTTGACATTAGCTAAACCAAACAGAAAACAAAAATTCGTTTAAGAAAATACCTATTTGTAGGCATTTCCATCCCACACATCCCACGACCAATCTCGTGCAGTTTGCACTCATCAGGCAGGGACAGTAGGATCAGGATCCACACGCATTGAGTCGGCTTTATTGGTTACACAGCAACCTCATCATGATGAGCGATTAAATGAAGAAGCATCTAACGTATTGGCTAAGGTGCTTACTCGTTTACGGATGGAACAGTTGATACTGTAAATACCACTTCTTTTGAATTCCGAGGCTTGCTGGAGACAAACGTAAAGTTATAGATATTTTTTATCAATATCTAGTTTTAATTTAATTAAACATCATTCAATGTGGACGATGATACAAATTTTGCACCTTAATTATCCGTACGCAGCCGATAATTATTCGTAGACCTACCGACTGACGAACATCGAATGTGACAATGACGATCAAGCCAATACAGCCCACGGGGGTAGAAAAAGAGTTAAACACAACTGGCGAACACATGCGACAACAAATCAGGCATGCATACACGTGCACATACACGAGCTCATTCCGTCGATTGAGTGTCGGGTGTCAAGACTTCAAGGGTGTTCTATTTGCTAAGCGGTCTACCAACGTTAATCACATAATGCTCACAAGTCGACTGATGAACAAAATGCTCATTGGTGCGTTCGCTCAAGCGAGGTTACACAGCTAGTTTTCTCGATAGAAAGATTAGCCGAACTACCGACCACTCATTGGTCAGCAAACAACACAAGATCAAACTAGGTAATCCTGCGGAAATACACTGCTCATATAGCAACTAAGCCAATGCAAATAGTATTTTTGGGAATCTTGCATTACTCACAGTGTGTACACACGCTCAATTGATCGTTCTACGTAAACAGACCGGTTTACACACACAAGAACCAGGCAAACATTACGGTTACCCGCTTGTTTGGACTGAAACAATAAGAGACGATCGGATTGTTTGTTTTTGCGTCGACTTGACCAGAGAAGCTGCTGTTTTGTTTGTCTACAATCGATTTAACCGGACTGAGATGAATCCCAACATAAACGACTCATTTACTGGTGCAACACACATACCCTCTTCGCAGTGTACATTTTCTCATCAACTACCTAGCGCGCAAAGTATCGAGGATATTGAGAAGTTGGATTATGGTACTGGTGCAATATTTCCCGAATCAAGTAAAAGCTGGAATTCATTCGATCTCTGCCAGGCGTCATCACCCGAAAATCTTGGTATACAACCTGCGTACCCTAATCATAACTACCGATCCCACTCTCATTTATATACTGGTGTTGTGAGTGTTTCACCGTCGTCATGCGTATATACAGGGAACATACTACAAAATGAAGAACAGTGGCCATGTAGCGCACCGGACACGTCATCTCAGGCATGGTTCTCCTCATCTAGAGATCTCTGGTCAGAGGAAGCAGCATTCTTCAAGGCGAATAACGTGAACGAAAAGGCGAGAGAAAAACACTTTTGTTTTCCATATTCTCGTGAGAATAATTCGAACAGAGCTCCGTCGATTGAAACTAATAGCGCAATCCTACAGCCTTGCTTTCATCATTCTGCGGTATACCCCTTCTCTGAATTGCAGTTCGGAACTTTTCCCACGGCGAATGACATGCGCAGTGAAAGTCCATTTGATGCAGAGGTAAATACACTAACCGCTATTCAACGCTCAGCAATTAACCCAAATACGTCAGAAGGATCTCAAATTAGTGCTGTGAGACTGTCAAAAAGACTATACAGCAATCCATCAACCAGCCTAGATCGACACAAAAGCGCAAGAGGTACATATACAGGTGGAAACTATGATAAAACTAACACTAACGTCATAGAATTTCACGAATGTGCCTTGCCAGAATTTATGACCAATACAAGAATTGCGGAAAGCAACTCACTCACAAATCAACACTCAAATTGTCATGCAAAACCACCTTACTCTTACATTAGCCTTATCACAATGGCCATACAAAACTCTCCTGTCCGAATGTGTACGCTATCGGAGATATATCAGTTTATAATTGATCTATTTCCTTACTACAGACAGCATCAACAACGATGGCAAAATTCGATTCGTCATTCCTTATCGTTCAACGATTGTTTCGTGAAAGTCTCTCGGAGTCCAGAAAAACCAGGCAAAGGCTCCTATTGGACACTCCATCCGGATTCTGAAAACATGTTCGAGAATGGCTGTTATCTTAGGCGACAAAAACGATTCAAAGATCCCAAACGAGAAGCGCTACGACGAACTCAAAGAAACTCTGGCCAAGCGATGAAAAACAGTTCTCAATCAAAACGTTCCCGGACAGAAGTTTGCTCAATCGAAGAGGATATGAGTTCTTCCTACATGGAAGATATGAGTTCAACTAACCTGAGTATCGATGAAGCGGATAGAAGTAAATTGATAGATGACCACAATTCCATGGATGACTCCTTCAATGCGAACAAAACTCAACAGCAGTTGATCAGAAATGAAATCTCCATGCCGAGTCTGGTTGAAGACACAACACATGAGAATATCAACAATTATTCGTTTGGTTCGAAAGCTCTGCAATGCCGATCTGAAGTGTTGGAACGAAATTCTGTAACATTAACAGAACCGCAGCATTATCCGTTGTCTATCGGAATTGCTCATTCAGAACAGCAATGGAAGATTGATAAACACCCATTCAGTCAACTGAGAGACAATTCGGATCCAACAAGCTCATTGACTGAGGCTCCTGGGAACAATTTACACACCTCATTTCAATCTGACCGGTGTACACTGAAAACGGGACATGAATCACTTTGCCCATATTTGCAAACCTATAAGCCGACGCCAAATGCTTTTATAGACCCACACACAGGACATGGAAATAAACGAGACACACTTTACGATTCCGGTAAATATCAAGGCTCTGGGATCAGCAATACTAGTCCTGAGCCAAGCTTATTCTCACACGGGAATTCTGTACAAGCATATAAATTTGATGAATGTGTGAACAGGTTAACTAACCACAATGAAGAACATACTCATGATGTACCAAGGAAGCGGAGCTTTAAATTTTCCCCGGAAACTTGGGATGATCCCAAAATGATTCCTAACCAATCGGTTCATCATATTCCATCCTACGATACTTCCGCTTATTGGTTCGAATGTAGACCAGCTATTGAGCAGCGAAAGCATTTCGGAATGGAGTATGCATCTGCACACATGGAAGGGGATGTTGCAAGCTTTTCTATTGATCAGCTCATGTATCGGGGTTCAGCCGATGCACTACCCTGTACTCTTGTACCAAGAGTGTTGGTAAGTTATTCGAAATAAATTAAGCCAATTTGCCTAATTATTACAAAGTTTGAATTCACGATTATATTACAAAATAGATAGATAGCGTTTTTCCGTTCTACAACCATTAGCTGATTAACTCCGGTCCAACATGCAACGCATGTGTTTGATGTATCAAGGTAAATATGCCAGATTTAGGCAACAGTAAATGTGAGCTCAAGTTATGTGTGCTTGTGATTACCATTTCCGAGAACTCAGCGAACAAACCCAAAGACGGCAATGCAATTTGTCATGGATCTCTATCCTTTGCCCAAATATAAAACCCAGGGTTTAGTGGTAAAGCTCCAAGTTGACAAAATAAAATAAACGGAATATAACAGGCTCCTTGGAATGAAAAACAACAACCCAACACTTGTTGTAATGAGGGTTTGGAAGTTGTTTTCAAGGCTCTCTTGTTGACTTCAAATTTAGCTTTATATGTATAGTATTGGGTTAACTTTATTCCGTTGAATGGAGGAAAATGATCTAACTTGGCGATTCTGGCCACCACGGCGAAGTTAAATATTGCCATCCATCATTGTTGTCACTGAAACCTTCACTACCGGCCGTGCGTCTACTGATACTACAGCCACTTCCATTGCTACTGCTACACGAAAATTCCTGTGCACCTTGAGCGGTTTACATCCGCGATGGCGAAGTATTTGTCCTTTGAGCGAAATTTTACGAGCCTAATCTTAACTGTAGGAGAACATGTATCAGAAGATAAAACTTCACGCCCTTTGATCGCCGCAGACTAACTGGTGGGTAACAAAGGCAATAAATTGTTGAGCTCAAGATATTAGAATTTTGGTTTTGATTTAGTTGAATTCTACAAATTACAAAGTAGGTTATCTGAAGTGCTTAAAGATACAAGGACGGGGGAATTGATTAATGGATAGGTATAATTTATCTTTATTTCCTCAGGGGTGCATGTTTACTAATCCACAATCTAGAGAAATAAACGTGGTTGAAAGTAAGCCCTAAGTGGTTCAGTGCTAACATCAACTAGATGATGCTTTGCCACTGACCAAATGACCGAAACACTGCGGATTCTCAACGCGAGGGTGTAGACTACACAGATTTACACTAAACATGTCCCTTATGATTGTTGAATTGAAAGAATGCGATTGAATCTTCGGATGGTTTTGATCAATATGAAAAAAGATTTTTTGTATTGATTTCGTAATATTTTACTAACGATTAATTTTATCCTAATTAAAGCAACTATCATTTGATTACTCACTAACGAGATGTTTATTCTCTTATTCCATGATTTTGTATATCAACCGGTGAACAAATTGCTTGGGTACGGTCATTACATTTCAACATGCTCGAAGCCGCATTTGCGAGTTGAGTCCAGACGCCAAACACTGCTCTCATTGAGCGTTGATATCACGCGTCTATCAAACTAAACATTTCCAAACTAGCGCGGGAATTTTCGATAACCAGACCAGTCCAACTCTGAGTATTTTCGATTTTTTTATACACTACACATGAATGCGTGTATTGAGTGGTATGTCGTGAGAAAAATGTTACACTAACAATAGCGAAATCGTGATGTTAGTGTCCAAAGTCGGGGTAAGATTTTACATTGAACGTGTGAATTTGAGAATACTTATCGGTTCAGGAAGGTATATGGTCACATCAACCAGATCTTTTTGAACTAGCAAAAATCTCCTATCGATTAAAATAGGAAGCCTTGTGTTATGTTGAAGAACACAGAGTAAATATCACCTAAAATAATTGCTTACTGTGAACATATTGGTCGAATTGAGTAGGCCATTTAGTCGGTTGACAATAATATTTCTAGGATATGAATAGAATAATTAAACATCAACTCAAATAAATTTGGGGTTGAGAAGACAGTGCGGCGATAGCGTAGTTCCAATACGAGATACATGGGACTAAACGCACACCAGACATCTATAATAGTGAGTGTGTTTGCCTTTTAGAATTGTCTTAAATTTAAGAAAGCTAAAAGGGCGTGTTTGATGACAGTGCATGCAAACAGAGAGTTTTGTTCAAGTCCATGGGTTTAACCTAGCTACAGGGGTGTGGACACAGAAGGTTCACAATATTGTTGTTCATTTATATAGAGTAGGTGAGCTCTACCGAAGGAAACTCTTCATGATCTACTGTTAGCAGCGTGAACTAATTACCGTCAATTTTGCTTGGCCAAATTGTGTGATTTTCATCTGTTATTTAAGGCTAGGTTTGTTATTTATTAAGTAATGTATTCTTTACCACACTTATCCTAACGGGATCAATATAAATACCAAGCGTACAGTTTTCTTACATTAATTTTGTACCGGGCGCTAGGTTACCACATGATTAGTGCTAATCACAAACAAGGTTATGATAACTACTTGGGCTTGCAATACTTTTCTGACGATAATTCGTCTGTTAGCATTCACATTTAAAAGACGTTTAGGCTTCGATAATTCCCATTGGACAAGATCTTGTAGGCCGATTCGATCCACACAGTCTAACCGTAATGTGTTTTCAATTCACATTTCGACCAACATAGATTAAGACTGATTGACAATGTTGGGACTTATCAGACTGACGAGTTTTCCCGTTTTCCGACATCGCAGGAAACATAAACAGTAACAGCGATTAACAGTGTTATTCAAGTATAACTTAGTTTACCACTTTTATATTGTTTCAAGGCTCACTGAATATGATCCCACTGTCTCAAACTGATGCACATATACAGCCAGAAACTGGTTTGGGCACGTAAGTGCAGGGAATGTGTGCACTCTTAAAACCTGTCATTTCCATTTATTTGATCGATTGAATTAGATTCACTTTGTGGATTCAACGGTTGGCCGTGCAAATCTGATTAACAGTGCAGTTCAAGTAGAAATTCGTTTACTACGTTTCCACTGTTTTAAGACTCACTGAACCTAATCTTAATGTCAACACATACTCCACCTCGTGACTATCGCAGATATTTCTTTTACACAGTAATCATTGAAATGTGTTTAAAATACAAATGATTATCAAAAATCTCCCATTACAAATGTTGAAAAGTTGAAGCTCGTTCACTGTCAAGTTTAAAAAAAGTGACGTCCACTTAACAATGTAATGGATTTTCAAACGTATTATACATTCCCGTTTCCCACCGGACCTTGTCTCACTATAGTCAAAGTAATTCACGTTTATATAACTCAGGAACCATCTTATCTTCACTACATTAAGCCCGAGCAGCCGATCGAACTAATTAGGATGAACTAGGTTCAAGCACAGACAAGGGTAGCACCATTGGTAATATATGCGTAACCCTGGATCCCTCATATGCCAGTGTGTAAAACAGATATTGATAATAATAGGAAATATAGCCTCGACAGCCTGGCATTAAATTCAATACATAGAATCACATCAACTATATCACTTCGTGTCATTCTTCTGGTACTTACAAAGAAGGAATTTAGAAATACCCCGATAAATATATCTCCGTAATACTCGCAATGTTGTGTCGTAACATGTCAGTAAGGAACACCCGCATTTGCCATCTTCAATTTTCTTACTCATCAAGCCAAAACATCCGATAATATCCAGAATAAAATTACTATATTATGTTATTATATGCAACGTGTTTACAACATGTAATGTCAGAATATGTTTGCTGAAATAATAGCTTTCATAGCATTGAATACGATTTAGTTGTACAAAGTGTTTCATTTCGGGTACCACGAGCAGGCCGATGGTTTTGATAAATTTCGCTTCTTATGAGAGGCACTTTCGCCTTTCCAGTTGAACTGCTTGCTCTACATAGGAAGCTGTTGAGTGGCTGGCTTCCTTCCACGGTCGTCATCGACCGAAGGAGGATCACAACAACATCTTCTTATCTAAACAGTGCAGTTCAACTCTAATGAGGAACATGTCATATATGTGGTCGCAGTAACTTTTATGTGCTATCAAACAAACGTTTTTTCTGATCCCTTACATACTGCTTGATTTTAATTTTTAGAACTGATGTAGGCTGTCAACGGTGTTTCACAATTCCAACGACTAACGGCGCACTCAACCGTTGCTCATGCCTTATAGACTTTGGATGAACACAATTACCGTGAACACAGGTATCCATTTACTCCAACTTTCCGTGCATATATTATGCCTGTCAAATTTCCCTTATCAACCAATGATTTATTGTACAGTGTTATCACTGATAACGTAAAGGTTTTTTGTTTTGAAATATAATTTGGGTCAGGCGAAGTTGCAAGCATTTTTAACATTGGAGTTTTACGATTTCGCTGTTAGTGAAGCCACTATACTATTAATGAGAATATTTGATTGGAATATTGCTCTTGTTATCCATTTTAAATTGCCTCTGAAGTTTAATTTTCAATGAAAGTTGCATCATATAAGTGGAAGTCTCAGTTACAGAATATCGATTTCATTGAAGCTGCACAAAGTTTCAAGAAACAGGTATTTGCTAATGTAAACTTAGCCAGTTGTGGCTTAGGTTTAAAAAGATATATTAGTGTCATATGTGGCTTCTCGGTGAATTTCGTGGTCAGAATTTCATACATGCGAAATACCGGGCGGTTTTGTTGCGCGATGGTGAAGCCTGGACTTTGCGGGAAACAGGACTGAAATGGTTTGTATTTTGTTGTACATGTCCCACCAATCATCTTCCACTACCGGTTTCAGACAGTTTGTCCAAATGAAGTGGAGACAACAGCATTAGGTTGAGTAAGAAGAGTGAATAGATGATAACAAAATGAGACTTCGAGACCATTGTTTCACGTTAGTCTTATAAGAAACCATAGAGTTCAAACAGATCATGGCAAAGCGATTCTGGTCGAACGCTCTGGGTTTTATATAACAAGACAAGTTTTGTGTCGTCCTTAAGTAAATAAGCGTGTCCAGTAATTGAGTGTAGTTTTATTCATACTAAAGCCGACAATTGCATGCTGAGTTATACGTTATAGCACAACCATTCTGCGATAGACTCGTTAACGCCACGCATGTAGCTCAAGACTATTATTTTGAAGTTATTTCAGCTTATCCTTTTTCGTTATTATCGATCCGTTCTCAATGGCATACACACGAGTGAGTTTGGACGAAACGTTGTCAGAGTTTAACATGACTTCTGGATTTTCCGTCGCTTGCTCCTAAGGTGAGCGTTGCTCGTACTGATCAGGAGAATTTCAGACAAGCTGTATACCAACTGCTTGAAACGATGAAACCTGATTAGACAATCTCTATTTTTAGAACCACTTTCATCTAATCTATATCATTTTTATTGATAGCAACTTGCTCATATTGTTTCCATTTAAGATTGGCTCAAAATGACTAACAAACCATGCTTGTGGTCAGTAAGGTGGATGGGGTAGAGATATCTACACTCTGCAACTAAACACTACTGCCAACAAAAAATTAATCGTGATGCATAAGTGCAAGGCGATTATTGGTGAATAGAACGTTACGAAATCAAGTTCTTTGTTCTTGCTAACATTCTCGGCCTGACAATCTTCCTACGTCAGAAGCGAAACGCTGCCCAAATCTCAGCCATTTCATGGTTCACTACACCTAATCTTTACTCGCCCCTTCGATGACAGCAAGAAACGGGCTCTGTATTTGATTCTGAATTCGAACATCATGGTTCGTTATACATACTCGAGTTAACAGTGGTTTTAAAGTATAATTCTGTTTAACACCGAAAATTTTACTGCCACCGGGAGTCGAACCTGCGCCCTCGGACTCCCGAGCGAAGCAGATTAACGGTTCACCATAACCACTGAACCTAATCTTACTGTCTCCACCTGATGACGGCAAACAGCCAGAAACCGGTAGTGGCGTGTAAGCGCAGGGGATGTGAGCAACACAATACAGTTTACCATTGTTCCGAGGCTCATTGAACAGACAGAAACCGGCTGTGGTGTGTGAGTGAGGGATGCGACTGGTTTCGAACCGTCTGGACCGCTTGATCAACAATCACTTTGTGAAAATGATTTCGAACAACGTGGTTAATTGTACGAACCCTATTGAACAGTGGTTCAAATTATAACTTTGTTTGCAAATTGTTCACAGCATGACGACTCACTAAACCAAATATTTACTATCTCTATGTCATAATTACAAACAACCAGAAACTGACTGTACGATATAAGTGTAAGCGGAAGGATGCTCACACCGCAATACATTCATCCTTATACCGTATTTAACTCTTAAATTACACCTGAACAAGTGGACAACTAGGATGACTTCTCATTTTTAAATCACAATGTGAAATTTTCTCGCAACACAGCAATCGACTTTTGACGAGCAACTCTTCGGAACAAGTATCCACTTGAAATATGTCATTCTTCGCCCTGGAGTAGGCGGCATTTCAGCCAATCACCATTGGACAGAAGGCTTTCATTCATGGTTAAGACCAATCAAAATGTAGCATGGATGTGCGCGGGTGTGTATGTGCAACCCATTCACGTTTTCACCGCGGCGGTCCTGTTAGCATCATACTTAATAGGTCACGATTTTCCGTTACGATGACAAAGTTTAACATATTTCCAGAGTTACCACTATTTGCTTGTGTTGATTCGGCGAATTTCGGACAGATAATATACCAAATGCTTGAGACGATGGCAACATACAACCAAGCCATCACCGAATATGTTTTTGGGCTAAAACTCACATCGTTAGTTTCAATATTCATGAAGGGCAATGATCAATGATCACATGGTTGCAAATGGGCAGCTTTTCTTCAGAATACAAACACATTGAGCTGACAATCAGCATACGCATGATTAAATTTCTTGACCAAGCGACCGTATTGCTTCCAACAGTAGCGGTTGAAAACTGTCAACGTGAACCAGTATATCACATCACATTTCGTCGTCAAAGCATGGCCTATCGTTAAATACTGAGATTCGCAAAGCAATTGCCATTTTGTCCCGATTGAGATTTCGTGTCTGGGGCTAATGTAATCTCACCACGAAGACATCATTGATGGTATATAGCGCGTTCCTATTAAATACCCGTTGCATTGCAGTAAAACCCGGGACAAGACACGAAAGGAAGCTGAATGCATTTAAGTTTAGTAACATCCGTCGCATTCGAAATATTTCGTGGATGGTCAGAATAAAGTAGACATATTGCATACAGCTGTTATACAGAATGGGGTCGCTCTATTGCGCTTACCCTGGCCGGGGTATGTCAAAGGAATAGAAAACGGTTGTGTTTCAAAAGATTCGATCTATGAAGAGTTGAAATCAAAGAGTTTACATTCAGAGGGCTCAAACGAGCAGTGCGAATATGCATGTGTAAGTTACATGAAGGCTCTAATCAACCCAAAGCGTATGCTAAACGATTATTATTTACCATTCATTGTGTTTTGTTCATTTTCTTATCTATTTAATCGAGATGAATTTTTAACTGGAAATGACAATGGGATGTCGTTTCAGATGGTAAAATTTAATGTGAAAAACTGGATGTACCTGGAGAATGTTGACTGGCGGGTTTACGGAAATAATCTTTGGCAGGCCATCAAGCACACCCAGGTTGTAATGTAAGCACATACAGGTCTCTTTTTGCATCCTGATTTAAATTCATATAATAAAGGGTCATGTTAGGTGCGAACTTATTCAATTTTGATTTATGTTAGAAAGGGTTATCCTAATCTTGTTGGGTATAACTTCATTGGAAGCAAAATGATGGTTTTAACTTGATGATCAACTGACAAGTTTGGGACAAGTGAATTGAGTGTAATGTAAACATACGTCGTTTATTTACCAAATTCTTAGATATGGAGAGCATGTATATATGCGTGTAATCTTCTGAGTATAAATTACATTCCTTGCTCTATTATGTACATTGTGATAATGGGGTAATTAATAAAACTAAGAAGCTAATCAGGATCTCATTTCGACAGAAACCAAAGTTTCAATGTTGTCAACAATTCTACCTTTTGATTAAAAAATTCCATTAGTTTGAGCAAAACATGTAATTAGAATAATGGATATTCATTCAATTATCAAATGATATTGGTCAAACTGGTTCGGTCGATGTTGATGTTGGCCAAGTTGATAAAACATCACAAAATGATCGTTTCAAGACCTACGTACCTTTGATTCGGCACATATTGTACATCATCGTGATGCTCTCTATTTGTTGAGTGCCTTCAGCGTGAAGCTACTCTTGAAGTGGAAGTGATGCGGAGATGCGGACAGGTGAGATCGCGTTATCAATTTCACTCGGTGAACTGAGTCGACAAGCAAGGCAATGGTTGAATATTTTACAGTCTCTAGACATCACATGTACCGGATACCTCGCCCGGCACACCTGATGAACCTCCAAAAATTTACCTGCTTCCGTGAAGCTGAAGCTGAAGGTTATTCTATTAGAATACTGGCAAAATTAGAGTGTTATTTCTTACCCAAGGTCATTGAGTAAACACAGGGAATGCTTCACATCGAGTTATAAGGTTCCGAAAAAATTTGCCAATTAAAAGAATAAATTTGTTATTTTAAAATCTGCTGCGAGCATAAAGATCGCGCATCCAACAGCGTTGTGTTCGAGCTCTGCCAATGCCAACTTGTACCGATAAGTAAAATGTTGCACCAACTTAGACGGAGTAACTTATTTCGTGTGACCAATAGATTTTCGTTTCATTGTTTGAAAGTTATCTGCCGTATTGCCCATTTTCGTATATCATTATATTATTGTTGAGTCCGAAAGCATAAACATGAAAGAAATTCTTTAGCAAACATAATGTTGTGTACCACGACAGTTGGTATTGTTTACTCAGTTATGGCCGAGTTGAAACCTTTCAACGCAGGATCAAGCTATATGCACTGTGTTCATCACGTGGTGTTTAGTCATGCCCTAATTGTCCAACACTGAATCTTGGTATATCTTTTCATGACTGTTTCATGTGATAAGTGAAACAGATCCCACATTTCATGTCCCGTTGTGGGGATAACGAGAACAGCAGCTGTCATATAGTGATAGTAAGCAAAATGAAACTTCAGTGTACACTAAACAGTGAGGCTAATTCCGTCAAATAACCAACTGAAACGTGAAGGCTGAATCGGATGCTTAAGTATTGCTGTACACAAAGAGGATATTATAAATCGTGTTTGAGATTGCTCCAGGTAAGTTGATTACCAATCAGGAACATTTCGCCGGAATTGTGGCCATTGATGATAGCCGCCTTGTTGGTGAGACCCTGAAAAGTCTTGAAGACGTCGAACTCGCTATTCGTGGACGGTAGAATTTGGGTATTGTTTCTGTTTTGTCGGTAAGTGATGATAGCCAAGCGAAAGTTCTTGTTTTTCAAATGATTTTTCAAATCATCTGACTTTTTGGGTTATTCGTATTACAAAATATGTAGCATCCTCGCATTCATTCACCCTCACGGCGACTTACCTTACTCTTTGTGACATCTGCGCACAACCAACATGACAGCTTTCTTGGATTTAGTGAATAGTGAGACAGTGATTTCTTACAAGATCGGACATGGCCTATTCCTTGATTCAAAGCTGATGAAACAAATTTTAAACTCATTGGTTGTTGTGATACATTGAATTGTGAAGAGAATATTTATTCAAAATACCTAAGAAACTAATCTGTTTCCCTAAAAATTTTGAAACATTTCCGCTCTGAATGTAAGATTGTTCGACCTAATTGTTTATTCGCGAGCTGAAGCAACTCATTCCACACGAAGACATTAGTTTAGAATGCAAGATAAATCGGAGTGGATTATAGATCACATTGAGTTACAGAATAACTTTAAACAATAGAAATCCGCTAGGTTTCAACGGAGTCTAAATGACCAACCTACACTACGGTTAAAAGCAACTCCACAGAAAGTTATAAAATTTGCGTAAACACTGTTATGATTAGGGCACATTTCGACGTGGTTATAAATAGGATCATGGCCATTCTAAATCGAGAAATTAGAACTCTATTATGCTGTTCCGTAATCTCTAAAAAAGTGTATCCAAATCTTGATATTTAAGCATTGAAAAATTATTTTTCAAGAAGATTCAAGGCAAGAGTTGTATGTTACAAACTTTCGATTTGGGCCGTTGCGACATACTGAGCCCCGTGAGCTTCAAATCAATTCAAGCGGAAAACATGAAGCTTCGAACGGAAAATGGTACAAATGATTGCTGAGGTTATTGTGAAAGACATGGATCTTGTTTATTAGAAATAAACGGACATGGTACCCCTGAAAGCGTAAGCTATAGATTAAACGCGAAGGGCCTGGCATAGAAGACAAAAATAAAACGAGTTCATTCGTGTACACGAATTTTCAGCAATGAGGTATGTGGGTTTGCAGCTGTTTGTAGAGCAACATGAATTATAAAACGGCTTAATAAATGAGCGCATGTAAACCAGAGTAGGCTACGCAGAAACTTCTGATTGCTTTCTAAAATCGGTTTTGCTAGATTTGCGAGGTATATGCGCACGAAGGACGCATTATTAATTCATTGATTTTCCACGCAGGAGCAGCCAGTAAATGATGTGTAAAACACATAACAAACAACGCAGGAGAACATACTACTTTGACAGAAATTCAACAAGTAGCTCATTTTCTGCCATCGCAATGTCATTTTCACTTATTTTATCCAAAATAATGACCCACTGTGTAGGCTAATGTGAGTGAGTAAGCAAAGGAACATTCGAAGTCAATAAAAATATGCACCGTAACTCATCAAATAAGCAAATGTCAACAATACTTTTCGCGTAGCATAATTTATTTGTTAAACCTGCTAAATGACCGATATTAGGATTCACATCTAGGTGAAGTAAATTGACTCAAGGATTCAAGGATTCAAGGATTCAAGGATTTATGGTTTAAAAAGTTAATACTTTACAACACCACAGGATTACAGTATGAATAAAAACATGAAAAATACAATGGTATAAAAGCAATAGTGAATATCAAATGTACGGCTCACGAATGTTATTCTTTTGCATATGTAAGTCCAATTTCGCTTTAAACACCGCCAGGCAAGGAGAGTCCAACACATGTTGAGGTAGAAAATTCCAAAGAAAGCACGTACGGCGAAAAAATGGCGCCGACAATCAATGCGGGAACTCGGAACGTAAAGGTATAAGGTATGTCCGCGTGTCACTTTCCCATCACACACATCAAGCAAGTGTTTTAGTGGATGTCCTTCGGTAGACACAATTCTATAAGTCAGAATAATATCGCGTCGTATCCTCCTTTGGGTAAAGTTGCATAGACCCGGACGTCGCAATCTTTCGGTGTACTGAACATTGCGAAGACCCATCAAACTAAAAGCATACACGAAATATTTTATAAACTATTAAACCATTATAAATTTACTTGTTGTCAGATTCCAAACTCATTTTAATTAAATACTGTTTTTTATCCAAAGTTGAAGCTTTAATTTTATAACTTTCCCGCAAATTACACAAATCTAATCAATCGGTTCCCTAAAAGCTACAAATTTGAAATTTATGATACGTTGCTAAAATGTACATAATCTGTTTGTGAATCAAAATCAGATAGCCAAACTTATTTTCCAACATGCTTGTTTTATCTCAGAATTCAGCGATGCATGACTTCAACTAATCGCTAGGCAGATTGTCGGTAGTTATTCTGGTACGTTGATGATTAATGAGGCAGATAAAAGATTTTTCTAATCCATAGGTCTCCCTCGAGCCAGTATGAGAAAAAATTAATACGAAATCGGGAGTGATACACGTTTACCGAATTGTAAGATAGCGAATTGCGAACAAAACCAGCACGTATTAAATAAAAATACTTGCGAGATTTCGGTTCAGAATGTGGGATATTCAACTTAATATCGTCACCTCGGATTTCGCTTCTATCTCGAATTTCAAATAAGTTATCCATGGAATGAGAAAATGTATTAAGAATTTTTTTGCAATAATATGCTCTCCTTTTATTCTCCTTTGTGTAAGAGCCCTCAGGCATACTCGCCTGAGGCTTATTTTGAAAACCGTCGACAAACCTAGACGCTCAATGATATAAACGGCTCAGAAGCAACATATCTTTACGGAACGATGGTATTCAGGCTTGATCAGCGTAGTCCAGAATGATGTGTATGTGCGTGTTCATTAATAGAGGAAACAAACCCCGGAAAACTGTTAAAAGTCCACCGTAATATGCCTAACAGAAAAGAGGCGTGCTTGTAAACAGAGCTTTAGATTGTAGACCATTTTTCAAACTACCTCAGATCCAGACACCTCGGTCGTTTTATTCGGTTGTGTAATTCATGTTTTTGGCTCAAAGTTTGTACACGTGAGAAAAGCTGTGACTGCGGCCGATCTGCATGATTTGGGACTTTTGCATATTGAACGGTAGTACGTATTTCGAAGACCAGTTGTGCAATGTATTAAAATCGTTCTGTATCTGAACGCAATAATCAATGCAGCTTATTCACCTCAAGATTTTTTACCACCAAAACTGAACCATCTTGACATTCCTTCGGTATTAGCAAATCGTTTATGCAGATAAGGGAAAGTAATAATCCAAGCACCGACATTTGGGAACACCCCTACGACATCAATTTCCTACCACAATAGACCATCCACACGTACTCAGCTATAACGGTTGTCAAGGTAGTTTTGTATGCATTGATATAGTTTCCTAACAATACCACGTTTCTGTAGCTTGTCTAGAAGTGACTTATGATCGACACTAACAAAAGCTTTACAAATGTCTTCCGACAGAATCCATACTAAGTTAGATCGATAAGTTAATCGATAATATATGTTAGATCATTAAGGATTAACGACTACGGAACGTAATTTTTCCATATTCATTAGGATTTATTATCTAAGATGCATGGCAAAAATAGCTGTATAATACAATGGTGTACATGTATAAAATTCCGAATAATCCGGGTGTATAGATCCAGGCATTCGGGGCGCTGGTTTATCAATTCCGCGTGTGACGTGGCGTGGAAAATATTTTTTGAAGATGAATGTTTAGGAAAACTGACATCCGGGCATTTTGGAACCACTATTGTGAATGCCGTTAAACCGGTGTAAACCCAAGCTTACTAGAAATTAAAGCTTCATATTTTGAAGATTTAGTTCACTCTGGTGATTGCACAATTTCTGATGATAGACCGTTCTAAAGAAATCAGACCCGGACAGAGAAAACTTTACGACGACGTTAAGGTGGGTGTGCGGTGAGGTAGCCTAATCGATGGGTAGGCGAGGTTCAGATAGTGCCGAATAAGCATACACACAAGGGTTCTCCAACAAATTCTAGATAGTTGTTGCACAGAGGCTCAGTTACACCATTTGTACACCAGTCTCGTTGCTTTGTGACACATTTTGCCTAGTGACGCAACTTAGTGTTCCAGCCAAACTTTTGAAGCGTTGGCGGCATAATCCAAGATTTAGTGTGGGTGTGAATTCAGTACTGCTTTATGAGACGGAACGTGCCTAGTACTAAGCTCGAAACATCAGGGACACGCATTCAGACAGTTTCTTAATGTCAACTGTTTTTAGACTTCGATGTGACCAGTCACAGGAATCTGTCAATGTAGTCCACAAGATTTCGACAGTCTAGGACAATGGTTCCCAACTATTTAATGATCCTAACCCTTAAATTTTTTTAATATGCTCTCACGTCCCTTATAGTACATGTAAAAATTTTGCCATTTCCAAAACACATGGCTTTATCACGTCTTCTGCAGCTGTGTGTGGATTCTTGGATTTAGCTATTTTATACTTTACGTGATATAAAGCAATCCATCGTGGCTTGTCGGCAGATAAGAACTAATTTTGAAAAGATTCCTTGTGAATCAAAGTGGATCATTTTTGTTTTAATGATGTCACATCATGACCTGCCACACTTGTTGTACTATGCCGGTTGTTAAAGTGTTCTTGCAACTTCGATGGCTTTAAATTTGTGTTTTAAACGACATTACACAATAGCTATTTAGCTGATTTTCATTTATTTCACTATAAGTGAAACCAAACTAAAAATAATCATCATTGCGTTTCCTTTTATTTAGAATGATTAAGTGTTAGTTGCTAATTTGAAAATTGTAATCATAATCACAAATGTAACAATATAAGTATAAGAACAATTTACTAGAGATACAAGAGAAATGATAGCTGTACGAACACAGAATACGCAAAAAAGACAATGAAAGAATGACGACACTTAATACAAGACCTAAAAAAGTAAAAACATCTCGCACCTCTAGTTTGGAAGCCCTGGTCTAGGAGAATCGAATTGATTCCCCAGGGTACACAATTTACACTTTAGCAAATTCAATAACAGCTTCTTCTTCACCAACCGATGATACAACCCATTTGTATTCCCTGTACGGATTGTGACATGCCATTTCTGTCTAATCGGAACAATATGGGTTCCAGTTTTGAAAAATTGTAGTTTCATTATTGACTTTCATCGCACAAGAGAGCATGCCGTATGTTTTGATGGTTGCCTTGGAACAAATAAATGACTTGCGAAACAAATGAGACAAGGGGGGTTCCGGTGGCGCAAAATACAGTCAAATTTGAAGGTAAAAAGAGTAATCCACGCAATCGAATGTTTTGAATATATTTACTAATGCTTGTGCCTAACCATTCAGTGTCCAGGGTAGTCTTATTAGGCATGAGCAGGATTTTATGATTTCATGTTACGCCTGAGAAAGAATATTAAGAATCTCAGGATGACTGATAAAGTTACTGCACCATGAACGCTCCTTTACTTCATAAACCACACGAAAGATGTTATGGGACGATAAATATCCAGAGCTGAACAACTACAACTTTCAAAGATTGATGTGATGAGTCCAGGCTCTCAATTCTAATTACCTAAGGATTCAGTCAGGCGGCATTTCAAGTCTGGCATTTAGAAATGAAGCAAATATTTCCTATGATACTGCGATATTTATTCACTTTACGACTTTGCAAATCAGTCATAAAGGAAAGGGAAGTAGACAAGTAACCGATAATCATATGCCTCCATAGACGTGCGCCATACCGATTTTCACGAATAGGCTCCATATCATAGTAAAATGTAAAGACACAAGTATGGTATAATCACAGCTCGTTACCTCATACATTCTCTCATTCATTTGGTATGAGCAACGTTTTCTCACAGGTGTCATCTAATCATGACAGCCATTCTGTGCGAGAGTTACACTAACATGCACACTGAATTGATTTTTGAATTCTGTGGTTTGAAAACGGTGTTTTCGATACAAAACTACGCACAAGATTGTCGTAATGTGAATTCATACAATAAACAGGCCACAAAAATAAAAAAATACCAACAGCATTATCGGCAATAGGCAGACTGGAAAACAAGTTTATTAAATGAGACTAGTTATGGCAATTAACAAGAGCACCATTCTTAATTATCTTTGATAAACAGAGGTTCTTCATCTAGGATCTAGTTTCTTTACACACTCGCTGGGCTACAAGTACGTAGCTTTGCTTGAGTTCGAAGAAAATGCCGGTGAGTCTTGTGGCGTCACAAATTTGCCAAGATGAAAATCTGCAGTGACCGGCTACCTGTAATAGCTAAATGCTTTATTGTACGGCAGCGAACCCTGGACTACCCATGCAAGAGACGAACGGAAGCTGAATGCTTTCCATCTACGAAACATCCGTCGTATCTTGAACATATCGTGGATGGACAGATTGACTAGTGCTTAAGTGCTTTCAAAAGCTGGTCTACAGAGCATGTTCACCCTATAGCGACAGCGTCGCCTGCGGTGGCTTGGTCATGTCTACAGAATCGAGAATGGTCCTATTCGGAAAGATCTACTCTATTGTGAGTTGCAATTAGGAAGTCGACTATTGGGCAGACCGCACTTGCGGTACAAAGACGTTTGCAAAAGAGATATAAAAGCTCTTGGCAACGACTCTTCGAGTTGAGAAGAACTTGCTCTTGACCGCTCACATTGGAGGCATTGTGTAAAGCGTCGTCTGCAAGCTGGTGAGGAGCAGATACAGCTCTTGGCTGCTGAACGCAGATCACGCCGCCAGCGTGCAACTGATGCAATACAACCGAGATCTGACTTTCTTTGCCAGCGCTGCAGGAGAGATTGTTCCTCCCGAATCGGACTGTTTAGTCATTCCAAAAGATCTAGAACATGAACACTCATGCGATTGTGATGTACATCCATGGTCGACATCGACCGAAGGAGGCCAACAACAACAATTTGTAATTGTATATTCATTGGAATAATGCTTTGAAGTTGCTCATAAGACTCCCAATTACACTCGCCTAGTTCGAGTACATTCCTCAAATTTGCACCCCCATGTGAAATGAGTGTATGACCGTTCGCATGCAAATCACCATTCTTCTATCTTGGCTCCCTCTGATGAAACTGATAGACAATAATCAAAAAACAGAATAATCTCAAATTCCTTTAGTCTGGGTTGACTACAACTTATTGTTTTATTAACCATAAAAACCCGGTTTTGTGTAAAACATGATTTCAAATCCCGGGAGAGAATCCGGTAATGCTCACATGTTACTCACCAATATTGTGACTTCTTGTTAGTTACACAGCCTTCTGGTGGATTTCAGCTGTTAATATGACCGAACACTTAGTAGAAATTAGCGTTTATGTCTAGCTTACGACAATGTTTGTGAGCGTTCTTTGAATGCGGTTTAAACGTTTTTAATGGACACGTCGTTCGCGTAATCAAATGTAAAGTACTCATGTTTCGTTTCAGTGATCTCACTTTTGATCCTTTGTAGTGTGATGTGATGCATACCAAAAGCTTACTGATGCTTCCATAATCACATCTTGGAAATTATTTTGAAACAACGCTTCTGGTCTTTCGATTAATTTATTAATTATCATCTCGCCAATAATTCCAACACCACACAACTCACTATTTAATTCTCAATTTGCATCTACTATTCGATCGAAACTGTCATTTAAAACTTTACTATATCAGCTATCGTCCATTTTATACGCCTCAAGATATCTGTGTCAAAGGATGTTGTCATTGAAAATTTGTGGGAGCATTTATCCAGTTGATATTGTGCTATATTGTGTACGTTTTCGTATTATAAATTTACGTAGAGTTTAAATTCCGTATATTTTCGAATAACACTTTCACATTCTTCATTCCTCTTCTACGGTGTGATTTCTTCGGCCAATAGTCGGGTGCACAAGGTTTGCCATTTCAACTTACTCCTGCGTCGCGTATAATGAGATTCATTGTGTAGTTTATTATTTTAGTATACGATTCGATGTAGCGTTTTAATTAGCAATATTGATCATGAATTGACAACAGCACACTTGTTTGAAACTAGCAAATATTAAGACATTTTCATCGAGTTCATTGCCTGACTTGGTTTTAATAAATGTATTGGTTATCCAAAGTTTGACTGTGTCAATCCAAATATAACTTTGCATAGTGTTGTACAAATCCCTTGCACTTACACACCACAACCGGTTTCTGATGTTCACCGTCATCAAGAGGAGATTAGGTACGGTGAGTCTTAAAACACTATATATTGGTCATTTTTAGGCGTCTTGACAGCCTGAAGAAGAAGCAATCTGTGATTCAGTGTTTGAACACCGTGATGATTTGTAGGAACCCTTTTCAACAATGGCATCCAAATATATCTTCCTCCAGGTATAACTTTATTTGCCGGTTTTGCAGTGTTTCAGTGACCACTGAACCTAATCTTACTTTATTCACTTAATGACAACAAACACTGCCATAAGCGAACAACTATCTAGTTTCATTGTTACATCCATTCCGCTCACACATTCCCCTACTAATACCTAATTTCCCCTCTATTCCAAGTTCCTTGTTGATGCTTACACTGATCGATCGAGTTCTATTGGCGAATTTTAATTGGATTAGGACCTTGTAAGCAATCGATAATCAAGCCAACATCACACGAATAGACCATCTGGCACCCGACTCGGAACAAGAAAAAAAGTGGTTAGTGATTTACGTGAAAAGAAGATTATGCACAAGAAAATGTCGAATCTAGTGAAATGCGCATGGTAGCTGTAAGTTTAAATTCAGATCAGCTCGAGTGATTACCCAGTTTACGATTCATCATTATCGATAATGTTATACAAAGATTTAAATGAAATATTTCGTTGCATCATTGGCCGATAAGAGTCAGATTTAGGTTTAGATTTTCGTTTGAAAGCCTTAGTCAACAATCGCACTCGGGAATAGGAGAAACATTTTGGTTTTGGGGATTTCTACGGTAGACTTTGACTGTGGACACACCAAGTAATGGGAGCAACCACTTTGCTGATACTGTAATGCAACGGTTCGCAAAGTTAAATTGGCTGTTTAATACTAATATCAGTAGATAGATTCATTCTAGAAAAAGCTATGATTAGACTACCTTGCCTAAATTCACTCATTTTCGGGACAGATATTACGTCAAGGTAGTTAGTACAGGTACCTAATAGTTCTTCTGCCAGGGCATGGCTTGAAGAATAGTATCGTGGGCCAAGTTCCTTTGAAAGCCTTTAAACAATATCTGATTCCAAAGTGTAATATCCGATCAGTCCACGGTCTGATGTGCTCATCGCTGTTTTCCATCAGCAAATTGAGTCTTGTAATCTGCACGCGGCCTAGCTGATTCCCATTGGATCGCCTAGTATCCGCTCTACTTAGCTCAGCTGGCCAATCTAGATAAACAGTCTTGCTAAGCGAAAAATAAAAACCACAAATATTCTTAATCTGACAAATTATTTTTTAGATGCCCTGCCGTGAAGGTAGTTGGCCAGTTATTGGTTGCAGCTCAAAGCTAGAATCAACAAACGCCGTTGAACCTTGCCAGTTAGCGTGTGATTTCACTAGATCAAGGTGTATTAGAGGACGAAGGACTCATCTTATTTCTTTGTACAACGAAATACCTAATAAGCTTGTTACATTCACATATGCACAGGTTTCCATTACCAAAACGGCTGGACCAATTGTGGTTTAAAATGTTTTTGGACATCAGTTTAACATCAACGATCCAAGATGCTTTCGGAAAGATCATCGAAGTTTCGTTTTTTCGATTTGACACATGAGTTTAACGTGTGATCAAATTCGGAAAACGTCACCTTCATCGATTTGTAACAACTCTATGATCACATAAAATTTCTTCAATTAAATTGAGTTTCGCTCAGACGAGCTGTTTCAAACAATCAAACGAGTTAGCATTTGTCTTGGAAATAATAAAGCTTAGCTAATTATTTGTCGCACTGAAATTTTGTTGGTATTAGCGAAATTCGCTTTCTTTAAAACAGGGTAAATTTCCGGTGTCATAAGTGTTATGAATATTTATCCGGTTTGGGCCACTAGGTCACATAGGGCGCTTTACTAAGATTTCTTTACTAAGAAGCTTTTCAGTAGATAGCATTTCACTCACTGCAGATAGCTTTAGACTGTCACGGTTATTATCGGAATATTATGTGTATCCATTTTAAATAGGATTTGAAGGGAGATGAGGGTACATCCTGTTGTTCACAGAACTTGCAACACAGCGTCGCTGTAATAAAACTAACAATAATAAAATTATTAAAACTATAAAATAACGATTAATTGGAGGTTATCCACAAACCCTATCGCTTACATAAGCAAAGTTCATTGTCACGCGTATTCTATGTGGAAAAGGTTTTATCAATCTCTCAAAACAATCTTGTGATATGAATAGATGTGTGCTTTTAAGGCATACACAAAGAGTTGGATTGCTGGGTTTAACTAACTTCGAGTATATTATAATGCAGTAGTTTAGTGACATCAGTTATCCGCTTGCATTTCTTTAAAATTAACTGATGCAAACACGAAGGAATATTTGATTCTTTGATTTTGATCTTTCGAACCTACGGTAGTCGCCTACGTCGCCCATCAAACTGGTTACTTGTATACATTTGCGTTGTATAATCCAGCAAACATCGCCAGAGTAAAACACGCACTCGGTGCGGTCGAGCCTGCAGCTTGCGTATTAATGATGTGTGAATATAGTGCTAAACTATTTGAATATTTCTTGGTATGTACAGTCGAACTGAAATTTGTTAGAAGCAAAAATTTGAGATGTCAGCCAAACAGTGATTTGAGCGTATGTTGCCTTTGGTTCAACGTTTCTCTTGGTCATGAAATTTATTTTGTGGGGATACGTCAACATATTAATACCTTGCTTATCTATCAAAAAATATTCGGAATTAAAAACCTACCATGGTCGCACATCTGGTGATTATTGTCTACTCTATTTCTTCATCACACCCAAGTGGACATGGGAAAATTATATATGGTGCCTCAGATTGGCAAGCGTATGAGGAATCTCAAGGTGATCCCCAGTTAAAACGCCACTAAATATCAAACGTACGTGTTGCCATATCTCCATATTATACATTCTACTACAGGTTTTGGGCTAATTGTCTTGCTGAATTGTCAAACATGGGCAAAACCGTACTAGAAACAAGAATATAGCCAAGCTACCCTTGAATTTGTCATGAAATGACGGGAGAATAGGATACATTGCGCAAGATCTGGAGCGTTCTAAAAATGTCACGTGTTATGCCTCGTGGGCATTTCATAAGATCAGCTTATGTGTAACACGCGTTTCCAGATATATTTGTTTTTCGTACATCTGAGAAAGTGATCCCAGATTATAAATTTTCGTTGATTTATTGTCCCATTACACCGGGAAAATACAATTATTTTCTTTTCACTCGCCTCCTTCGGTCGATGTCGACCATGGATGTACATCACAATCGCATGAATTTTCATGTTCTACAGCTTTTGGAATGACTAAACAGTTTGATTCGGGAGGAACAATCTCTCCCGCAGCGCTGGCAACGAAAGTCAGAACTCGGTTGTATTGCATCAGTTGCACGCTGGCGGCGTGATCTGCGTTTAGCAGCCAGGAGCTGTATCTGCTCCTGCCCAGCGTGCAGGCGACGCTCTACACAATGACTCCAATGTGAGCGGTCAAGAGCAAGTTCTTCCCAACTCGCCGGGTCAATACCAACAGTATCTCCTTTGCAAACGTCTTTGCACCGCAAGTGCGGTCTGCCCAATGGTCGACTGTTTAATTGCAACTCACCATAGAGTATATCTTTCGGAATAGGACCATTTTCCATTCTGTAGACATGACCAAGCCACCGCAAGAGCGCTGTCGCAATAGGGTGAACATGTTCTGTAGACCAGCTTTGGAAAGCACTTCAGCATTAGTCACTCTGTCCACCCACGATATGTTCAAGATACGACGGATGTTCCGTAGATGGAAAGCATTCAGCTTCTGTCCGTGTCTTGCGTGGGTGGTCCAGGTTTCACTGCCGTACAGTAAAGCATTTAGTACGCACGCGCTGTATACCATCATCTTTGTCTTTACAGTCGACATGCGGTTACCCCCAGTTCAATCGGGACAGAATGACAGCGGCTCTGCCAATCCGCTTATCAATCTCCGTATCTAGGGAGAGGTTATCCGCAATGGTTGAACCAAGGTATGTGGACTGATGTACTGATTCAAGCTGACAGTTTCCAACAGTGATGAGGAAGGCGATACAGTCCCTTGACCAACGTCTTTGCATGCCGACGAAAAACAGTCCATTAGCGACTGGAGGTGCTCTTGAGAGTAAACAATAATTGCTGCATCGTCGGCAAACAACAGGTCACGGATTAGCACATTTTGTGCCTTGGTTTTTGCTCTCAACTGGTTCAAGTTGAAAAGCTTGCCACCACTTCGCGTTCATGAGTAAATGACTTCTGTCGACGTCATGAAAGCGTGGTTCAGAAGCAAAGCGTGGGAGCGAGAACACACCCTTGTTTGACGCCTCAGGGAATTTTAAATGCTTCTGAGCTGAAACCGTTAAAACTGACTGAGCCCTTCATGCTTGAGTGGAAGGAAATAACGAGCTTGAGCAATCTTGGGGGGAGCCTATGAGATCAAGTATTTTGAAAAGACCCTCCTTGCTGACGTAGTCGAATGCTTTCATTAAATCAATAAAAACAGCGTATAATGGCATACGCTGTTATCGATTAATTGGGTGCGTCATCTTCTTGTTACTCTTCCAAGCGATTGCTCAACAGAACAGCCCGGACAAATTTAGGCCGATTATTAAGAACTGAGCGTTCATCTATACAGCATATTGAACTAAAATATTCTGTCTGGGTTACGGTGTTTTACCGCACGCGATATATATGTCAACGAGCGTCTAAAATCCGAGGCACCACAACAGATTTTCTAACTCGAGCATTTTAACAAAGCGATCTGAGGTACAATGGTTCTTGGGTGCACTTTGAGGAGGCTGAGTTAAAAGTATCTCATAGCAATTTGTTCATTCTATTGTTGCTTTTTATCTGACAGATACTAATTATTAATAAAATCTGACTTTAAACAAAAATAAACCATAGTGTCGTTATTGGAATGTTGCAAAAATATCCCAAACAATTACCGGCGCTGCATTGCACTGACTGTGGGGCTTAGCTTAGTCCCCACATGAAAGCTGAATTTAAATTAGCAAAAAATCGCAAAATCGCAAATAATTGGGCATAGCACATGATTCGGTTATAGCAAGTTGTTTGATAACGTTTCGCTTTTGAACACAGAAGATTCGTCAGACCAATGTTATCGGTACGAACAGTGTTCAGGTTTACAAATTTATACTTGTATGCTACTGTTACATAGGGTTCGTATAACGACCCACGATGTTCAAACACAGAATCACAGTGATTCTTGGTCAAGCACTCAAGGCGCTTATGGATGACCAAAGTGAACAACACATTACTGTGTTCAGGTTTAAATTGCATTTTCTTGACCAATCCTGAGTTCGCTAAGATAGGCAGGCGAGATCAAGACAATTGATCACACGCCATATATCCCGCGTTAATCCCTAAATTGTTTATTTTTTGTGTGAAGGTGCGAACATCGTCCACTAAACCATTGCTTACGTATCATGTGCACATTATGTGTTATGCACGTTAATCCTTATCCGCTGCAAAACCGAACGCAAGATTGTTGAGATAACCGCCACATCCACCTTGTTCACCGCATTCGCCCCAGCCTTTGTTATTTCAACTGCCTCAGCGTGAAGTCGTTCCCTATAATATTTCACACCCCGTCTCATCACTTATCAAGATCTACGCTGTGTCCAGTGTCTAGCACGTGTTCAGCTAGGGCAGAATCCCGAATCAGTGATTGATATTCAATGGGATTGTGGGGTTGCTTTCCCAATCGTTTCCTGTGTTCGTTTACCCTAGTGCAAAGTTCTCTTGACGTTTGCCCAATGTAAACACCCGCGTAACCCTAACATTTGATTTTATAGATGCAGTTGGTCGCACAACTTAAAGGAGTCTTATATTTGAGATTAATTGATACGGAGCGGAGAGTTTGACCTCCCTTATATGTTACTCTAATACATGCGTTATTCAAGATTTGAGTTACTCACGTTCGGTCTGGAATATTCTAAAATACCATGCTGGGATAAGCACAAAGTTATAACGGCGTTCGAATGTTTGGTGACGGATACGCATACCTAATGAGCGGCAATAACCGCGAAACCGGTCATGTGCCTCCGTCCTGCTTTTCGAACGTCATATACTACTTATTAATAAATATTACCTTTAAACAAAAATGTACGCGATCGCATCAGAATCGCTTACATAATTTACGCATTTGCTCTCGTTACTACAAACGATCAGTCTCCTGCCGTAAGGGCAGTACTCAAACTTAAAAATCACTGTTTGATAAGTCTCCCATTAACAGATTTCAACTTTACTGATTCTATACGATTGTCATTTTAGAGCGATTTGCGTTTTGACGTTTTCAAATGTTATATAATGAATATGTAACATTAAGAATTATTATTATTACTGAACCATTTACTAAAAGCGCAAGCGATATACCAATTGCAGGTATGAACCTTTGTTATAAACCAGTCAGCACATAACTTGAGGACCACGTCATTTATCTACCATTTGCTTTAGTCAATACTGGTTTGCTTAACAATTCGAGATGTGTTTTATTGACCATGGTACATGAATCATTATCGGCTTCCCTGAAGTTTAGCTCACTATCTTTGATACGGTGTTTGATTAGCATTGAGTGGTCAAATCACAAGCGACCTTGAACGAGTTGCATGCCGAATTGTCGAAGCTTTGATTGTATGGGGTGGGCTGGTGAGTCAAGCCACGATTGACATTGACGAATTGAAAAACCGAGCTGCTGATAAGCTAAGCAAACAAACAAGTTATGAGCAGTCATCACGTTCGTAGCGAGAGATTGTGTTGCAGGGATGCAGCGCGCGGAATGAAACAATGACCACAACTCACCCCGGCATACGTACACTTGAGCGCAGGCTGAACTTCGGTCTGCGGTCTAAAACCATTGCTGAAAGGGGAGGTTTGCACGTGTTCATCAATTTATATCTGTCGATATTGTATAATAGTCTGATAATAAAATCTCTATCACGTGATTTATGGTTCGTGTTCTCCCATGGATAAAATACAATCGATTTGTAAATGATATTCTAGAAAAGCAAGGTTATACTTGTATGCCAACTGTTATATAGGGTTCGTACAACGAACCACGATGTTCAGACACGGAATCACAAAGTGATTCTTGGTCAAGCACTCGAGGCGCTTATGGATGACCAAAGTAATGTGTTGCTCACATCCCCATCTCTTACACACCACTACCGGTGTAAGGGATGGGGATGTGAGCAACACATTACTTTGATATTCTAGCAAGTTTTGGCAATCGGTCTATGCATATAGATTTTGTTTTGTTTTTAGTCTAAACCCTGATACTTGGATTGTTTTGTGACTAAAATAATTCCAACATTAGGGAATAGTGACGAGTTGACTTTAGTTCAGGAAAAAATGTGAGTTCTTCCTAATTTCGTTGAAGTGCACTCAGGCTTTAAAGCCGATCGTCAAATTTCAACTTGAATAGGTAACATGATTTCTGACAAACAAGGCAGTATACACATACTTATACTTGGACACCATTTACGGAAGTACAAACACAGAATCACGAAGTGATTTCGGGTAAAATGCTGAAGACGCTTTAAAATGATCAATGTGGTTTTATGCTTATATCACTCTCCCTTCAAACCACGATCAATTTCTGGCTGTCATCATGGTTCTTTGCAAGAACCACATTCAACAGTGGCATTCAAGTCTAAGTTTGTCTACTACTTTAGCACCGCTAAAAGATTCGCTGAACCTCATCTTATTGTCTCCGCCTGATGAAGGCAAACAACTAGAAACCAGCCGTCCTGTGCAAGTGAGGGTGATGAGAGCACAAGATTACCTTGAAGTAGCATATCATTTTAAGTGTTTTCGGCCCAGCCTAACGGCCTTCGTTGCGAACTATAGATAATTACAGAATTGCAGTTAATAATAATAATAATCGAATGTGCAAGCTTTCAACATACACCTCTATTTAACTGCTTAGCATACGAACAATGACACAAATCCACAAAATGGTGAATATTTTCCTCATGCTGTTTCTGAGCATAAAATAAATAAATTTTTGATGTGCTTTTTGAACCTTACAAAAATGGGTAAAGGTTAATGCCTCACGGACAGCTCTGCTTGTTAGCATCATCACACAGTGATTGTAATTATTTGGTACACCTTATCGTATGAGCAAACTAACCGTTGCTACTTGCTTTCCAATCAAAAGCATTGTGTAAACGACTGCGCTTTTTACGTTAATCGGTTAGAAACGGTAGAAGTGAGTTTCACGAGATTGGTTGCGACTCCGGTTAAGTGGTTTTCAAAAAGACTTTCACGTACAAGAGACGCAACTGGCCGTATTGTCAATTGAGTATAACCAATACGAGGTCATTACAGCAGTTTCGAATGAATTAAAGTAAAAAATGTTTGAGGATTTCGCAATACAATACGCCACAGCAACTCCTTATGTTGATTCAACCTACCATTGATCCGTCATCATGCGAACGGTCGCATTGAAGCGGAGACATTCTACACCTAGAGTTCATCAATCAATCTTGCTGACATGATTACTGGAACAATGTTCCTTCAATAGAAATGATATCTGAGACCGATTCGTTGAAATTTCATTCAATTCGATTAGTTCATCGACATTTGTATGCATCTGATTATGTATTCAGTGTTAATCGATAGAAGTCGAGCAAAATCTATTAGTCCAACTCCAAAAGAGGCGGTTAATAATGAATTCAGCTGTGAGCATTTGTGGTTTCTCGTATCAAGAGGTGACTTTATTTGTGTCCCTCTTGCCTGAATAGTTGAAGAACGCATGCAGTTAAATCCTGACGTCGAGATTCATTAAGCGAGACGGTGATTGAGATTCATTGCATCATTGGGCTCCCATGGCGTGTATGTTACACAGGCAAATTAGCTTTGTTCCGAAATGTGCCATTTAATTATCATCACTCAAGACTCGTTTGAAGAGCTGATAATTTTTGATTGGATGCAAGTCCATCAGCTTTATAATTTAGCTTCCTGCACACAGACAGAAATGTGCCTAGAAAGATAACATTTAATATAATTTGACCATACTCCACACTAGTTCAGAGATAGTGATATTCCAAATTTTTCAATTACCAATACTCGCGGAATTCTGCAGAAACTGACAAGAAAACGTCACAAGTATTTTACATCCCATGGGATTAAATGCTCTGCATATTTCCATATTTTCAAAGATGGAAGTTTCGATGCGCCAGTCAGCAAAGCTTGAAATGAACATTGAAACCACATGATTGGGAGATATCGTGCAAGCTGAACTTTGGTATATTCTAGTAGCAACATTCGATGATTGTTTTGTCACTGGTAGACGAAACCGAAACTGTTTCAGATTTAAAGATGAGACTAGCAATTCGAATCTTTCCATACAAACATATATTTCTCGTTAACCGCAATCCATAAATTTGTGGTTAAATTAATCTTATTCATTGAAAATTCACTACAAGAAATAAAACCGTTTTTCGTTTTGCTAGTTCTTCTACTTTTTAACTAAAAGTTCAACGTGTTAACCAAAGTGCGGGCAAATGTTCAATTTTTCACCGAAGTCGTTTACTATAATGATGAACGTATGCACACGTCTGATTCTGGACTGTATTGCTAATGACTGGTTAGCATGGACATCAAGAAAATCACTGGCATCTTCGTAAACAGAAATATAAGCTAGTCGACAGTCTTCAGAAGTGACCCTACATTGAGAATTGAACGATTGTACAAGAGGACCTGGTCCTCTTCCATCCTAAAGATGACGGAGTTGTGCGCATAACAGCCAGCATGACTAACGGTTGTTCAAGTGTCGATCATTCTTTATTCGTCCGAAACAGTCGCAGACATTTTCATTCAATAGGTGTTTCTTTACACTAGAATTCGTTTGCAGCACATGTTGTACATTACACAAGATTAACAGTATATTAACTCCAATCTTACGCTTTATTGAAACAAATGCAGACAGAATGACAGAGGTTTATTCTGGATTGGACGTACCCTAGATAAAATAGCATATTATATTGCACTTGTATCAATAATTTTCCGTAAGTTCTCACCATGCGGTTATTGCAGAGCTCGCTGTATATCCAACCATACATTTTAAGTCCTCGAATAAAATATACGTGCATCATCGCTTTTTCGATTGCACCTAATAGCCCTATTGCCTGGAAGCAATGCAGGAACCGTAGACAAATTGTGGAACTTCCGATCGTCTTACTCAAAATTTTGAACACGCGATTGTGTTTTTTCACTTACATTGTATAGTACATTGCGAGTTCTCACGGCTGGCTCTGCTAGCACCATGCAACATTGACTTGAAGTTTAATTATTATATGGGATAAAAATATTCTAAATAATTTTATGTGCGAATATAATATTTCATTTGCATATGGCGACGAACAGCGCAACAGTCTTACCTTGAAAATATTATGATGGCAAACTCCCCACATGGATAAAAGAATTGTAACTTTCCAGTTAGATGTACTTGCAACGAGCTGGTGACATGATTCATGCTTTCTCCCAACATAACAAAATGCTATTGAATATCACGAAATGAAGTTTATTATCACCTAACAACAAGTTCAATAACGAATATTTTATCGGTAAAACCGTTATTCAGCCCATCTCATTCGAGAAATCTTGGGCGTGATGATTCAATTTGACTTAGTAAACAAATGTATTGTCGACTTGCAACCAGGAAGCCAAAAGCAAAATGACTCTGTTTTTAGAGGAGGACTTGGTTGTTTTGGTGTCTATGTCATCTGCATGTTCATTTCAGCCTATATTTGCCCCCATATCTAATATTCCAAACAAGCATTTTTTGATAAAGATATTCAGCTATTGGAAACCCCGAAGCGTAGAGCGATCAAACCCGTCATTGGATCTTTTAATTATCCATACGGAAAGCGCTTCAAAAGACTAAGATTATAATCAGCTCAATATAAACGATAACGAGGAGCACAAATCTTCATTTGGATACTGCTTATCAAGTAAACCATCCTTGCAGGCATTTGTTGCATCTCTTCTTTAAGACAACGTCGCGGCCATTCGTTTAAACTCTATCAACAGCATAGCGGTCGAACTGCTGCCAATTCGCATTTTCCGCCCACACTGTACAATTGTCTCAACAGGTTATCTACTTACGTGGTGTAATCTGAAATCGTTGAAACTTTTTAAAAGTTACTAGACGCGCATAGGGATAAGTATTTTTCTGCATTTGATAAATATCCTTATTGATATCTTATGATAATTTTTCTACAGTCCGAACTGTTGTAGGTTTTTATGGGTCATGTAAAGCTTAGCTTCATTTACCAGCATTTCATTTAGGAATACATCTATGAATAAAACGATACCCTCAAATAAGTTCACATCTTGAGTTGCAGTTTGAGCTTATCTTTGTCCATAAACACTTTGCTAACTTAAAATTATTTCGATTGAAATGTACAGAAAGAAATATGAGAAAAAATGGAGTCAGGGCTAGCTTGTAAAGGCACACATTTGAACATTATTTTGGAACCGTTTGCTTCTGATTTCTGTAGATCCGAACAGCAACAAATAGCGCTCATTTCAAAGCGTTTTAACTCCTAACTTGGCATCAGTATAGAATTCTGAAGTCGAACAATATACAAAGTGTCAGGAAAGTGCAATTTGAAATCGGTTATATCAAATTTGAGTTTTGGGCTATGGTTACTCGATCCGTTTCACATAGGATTCAATATATTGCTATATTAAAGTAGTTTGAAAAACGAAATTTGTTTACAACATGTCAACTGATTCAAGACTCCTTCAATCTAAGCTTGTTGTCTTCACGTAATCATGACAAACTAGCCGGAAACCGGCGCAGAGAGGTGTACGTGTTTGGGAGGTGAGTAACATAATATACTTCTCATTTATAAGCATTTGAACTTTTGACATCTGATCAATGTGACTTCGTAGCTTCTCGTTCGGATTCACAATTAAATGTGCACTAATATACCAGTGATTGACATTGCTATAACAGACCACATTGACCAGGCTGTTATGCATTTCCGCTTGTTGTGGAATGCAACCTTTGAACAGTTGAGAAAATTTCGTCAAGAGCGATTGATTGTAAGCGATGTGCCTATTGATGTTAAATAGAATAATTCATCGCAATAAAAACTCGCAAATTATTCCGGTAATTGATGGACCCTTATTGATTTCTTATTGCAAAGAAGAGTAAAAGTTTATCCACTTAAACTGGTCTACCGAATTCTCCTTCGTTGAATAATCAGTCAAAAATATTTGTTGTGAATAATTTTTCATATTGCACACGTTTTGGTAAAATGAATTTTAACCCGCTTGTGATTACATCAAACAAACACCCCGGTTTGTTGCTTTTGTTGACAGAGCAAACAGAAAATTACACCCATCCCCATATCATCACCATCAGGTTTGCTGTTATTAACTGAACGTGGCAACTAGCAAATTGTTTTGTGGATTAATAAATTGCCCGAGGTCGGGATATGGCACGATTATAGTGAGAGGGGATAGATGGCTTGGCCAAATTTGCTGACCAAATTTTGGGTAACACTGGACGTTGGGATCTGTATGTGAAGGGGATATGAGCATCACAGTATATTGGTGATTTATAGGGGCCTTGAACACTTGACCAAGAGTTACAGTGAACGTCATGTTTCTTTGTCAGAAACCTTTTTAAAATCGGTATTCAAGTATAATTTTGTTTAAAACTTCACTACCTTTTCGAGGTTCACTGAACGTGATCTTACTGTCTCTACTGATGACAGCAAACAGCCAGAAACCGAATGCGGCGAGTTAGTGATGAGGATGTGAGCACAACAGTATATATTTTTCTTTTATAAGCGCCTCGAGCGTATGACCAGGAATCACATTGTGATTCTGTATTTGAACATTGTGGATCTATGTAAAAAAACCCTATTTAATAGTAACATACAAGTATCCCTTTGTTTATCATATTACCACCGTTTTAAGGATCAGTGAACCTGATCTTATTGTTTCATACCTGATTGCGGCAAATAACCAGAAACCAGTTGTGGTGAGTATGTGACGGGTTTCCGAACAGTACGATGTATCGTATCGGTGTCAAGTTAAAACAGAACCAAATGGGTCGTACGTACAAGCAGACTGAACATAAGGAGTGTACCCGAGGGAACTTGTGCGGCCGTTAATTCTACGGATCTCATATGTTGATTGAGGTAATTTGTCATGGCCTTCCGGAGCACAGAATGTACCAGTTAACTCTGTTCAATCGCATCAACATGCATTTGCAAATGTGAAGGCATCAACCCATAAAACTGGACAAAAGTCTTGAACAATCTGGACGGAACCTCCTCGTACCGATCATAATAGTTCCCAGTGACGTCAGAATAAGCACATTAAACGCAGCCTCAGAATCACAAGCTGAAGCATTGTCGTGCAAAGATACTGAAAACTCAAACTCAGAACACGGTTCAAATCACCACAAAGGTACGGCTCTAAGGGTGTCAGACTAATAGACACCATCCATACACTAATGCACAGTGTTTGTGGAACAAACTACTGTGTTGGCCCGTTACTCTTTCACCTGGAAAACAAATTACCCAAACATATATTCTCCATCAAAATTTCCTCTCTCCATGTCACAATTAAAATTGCTTTTGCTCCTCCTTAGATACACATGGAAAGTATGATTTGATTAAATTTTATACGTATTTCCGATGGTATTGTACAGCTATTTGCTTTCTTCACCATAAATCTTGAAACTTGAAACTGGATTTTAAACGGCACCAAACTTTTGTAGTGTAAATATAACATGAAAGCGAGCAAATATGGATATTTTGTTCAAGCTTTTGTGTCTGATCGTCTTCACAGATGCATGTGATTGAACAGGTTAGACGAATCCAATGTTCCACAACAGTGGCTAATAAGTTCATTTATGTACGATTCAACATAATTCGTAATCGTATTGTCTCTGCAAGACGAGTGCAAATTACACGAAACCTGTAGTAAGGTGTGACAAAAACGCATTCAGATAGAAGCAATTTGTTCAAATCAACGTGCTTCACCACATCCACTTGCGTATATAGCGTTCATATGATTGAACAGGTTTTCTGTCCCGATCTTTAAAACTGGAATCTGTATAACCAACTTCCCCAGATTTAAGTTGCTCGGAATGTGGACGTACAGTCCTGTTTAATGGGCAGAAGCAGCAAGAAACCGGTCGAAGCATGCAAACGAAAACAAACCACTTTTGCATGCGAATGTTATCAGTTTGACCCATAACTTTAAGCGCGGTAAACTAGACATTTCTAAGTAAATTGATTCAAATTCAACGTGTAATTCAAATAACTAATATTATGCATAGCGGCCATTTTAGAATAAAAATAAGGTTGAATGTTTTAAAATGTTTTATGAATAAAAAGCGCAGGATCTTTGATAGTTGAATACGAGGGAATATCACGAGGGTGGTACTGTGGAGGTGCGAATTGCATTAGCGATAATTGCTAATCACAAACTATCGAATGATATGCAGGAAATCATCTTCCGGCACAACACAAGAGCAGGAAGCGCCGAAAAATCCGACGATGACGCCCGCAAAATCGTAATGATTTGGTTTTCGGAAGGATTCATGAGAAGGAGTAGAGCGACATCATCATCATAAAACTCGAGGAGATGGACAAGGTCAGACGTTATTGAACGTTATGCGATTCGTCATGGTCGGTCAAATAAGCCCAAAGTGGTGGGGGTTTGAATTGCGTCGGTTTACACGGAATCGTTTGACAAATTAGATCAAAGTGACAACCGGTACAAACATGTAGAGGATAGAGTTGCGGTTGCGTGATTCAACTTTATAAAATGGCCGTGTGTTTGGTGTCTTGTGCGTAATGAACGCGTTTGTGTTTTGGGATTCGTGTGTGAACGCGATTAGCGTTGGACAGGTTGACCTCAGGGATGGATCGATATACAATCCGATGACACGAATGTTGTGATAAGTGGCCAGATGTTCGCCAGCTACCACTCGCTGACTTGAAATGACCCAACGAAATCAATTCCGGCCTCTCTCTGCTCACCCCGCTTTGGTATGACCCGGCCTTTCGCATTGATGGAAAATATTCAGCCAGTATGGTATGACGAGGCACCAGAGTCCACCACATCACGGTTATACATGCAACGGAATCTAGCCACGATTGGACCCGTTTTGTAGTAACATAAACTATAGTTGATATCTTATTAGGGAACGTAGTGTAAGCAGCGTCTCTATGGGGCCTGAATATTACTCAAAAATTCCAGACAATTTTATAGATTTTTTTAGAATATCATATAGACTTAGTTGGACCGAAAGTTTGCAATCCGGTAACAAAGAGAATTCGTGATATCATTCACGCTGTACGATTTGATCACTAATCTTTGTATCTGATTTATCGGCGAAACTTCTTACATAGTTCAAACCCAACTCATGAACAATTCAAATTTTGTTGGTTCAAAGATGGAGCTATATGAAAATGACCGAAACACGAAGAATTCTCCATAATTCCCCGTGTGCGTAGATCAACAGTCCACCTGATGTAACATTTGTGTCACATAAACTTGATGTCATGAAGTATGCTCTTATTTTACTATTGGATAAGCTTGAAGCACGAAACTTGAAGTGCAGTAAATGCGACGATAATGTGCACAACATGTGCCCAAATGTGTAGATAGGGTTTAAACTCATGATCATGAACAACGATGTTCATTTGCATGCATTTTTCTTAAATGATTGGCATTTTACCAATGCTAAATCTCGAGGGTAATTAAGACATGTGTCAATAATAGTGCATGCGTGATTTTCGTGTATTAGCTGAACTAGGCTACGTGACATTTGACGAATGATTATGTGTAGATTATTTGATAAAACCATGGCAACACTGCAATCCTATCCAATATATTGATTTTGCAAACGAGAGCAACAAGTTCAACTGATCCGGGATATTTCGGTGGGCTTAGTCTCTTAGCGTTTACTAGGTTCATTCTCCAGAGCAATGCAATTGAACCACGTTGTTAGATATTTATCATGCAAATCACGAAAATATCACAGCTATAGAATAAAAATTCGTATTTGGAAATATCACGACTTTTAGCAATCAATAATAAAACACGTGGCTTTAACGCCTTACAAGTGTGACGACGCTATATGTTATTCGATGGTAAGCAGAAAAGAGTGATCAATTTTTGAAATGAATAGTGGTAATTCCTGTGAGTATCACACTACGATCGACCAGAGCGTTATAGCTTATTACAGTGTTGTAGCCTTTGTCAAAGTTATGACAAATAAACCATCAGATATACTGATGTTTGCAAAGTAGTGGCTTTAAAAAGTAACTATGTTTCATCTAATGCCATCCTGCTACGATCATTCTTTGCTCGACCACATCAGAATTCGAATAGAAAGCAACACATTACTTTGGTCATCTATAAGCGCCTCGAGTGCTTGACTAAGAATCACTTTGTGATTTTGTGTTTAAACACCGTGGTTCGTTGTACGAACCCTATATAACAGTGGCATTCAAGTATAGCTCTTTTTACCACTTATCCACTGTTTCAAGGCTCATTGAACCTAAACTTACTGTCTCCACTTGATGACGACAAACATTACTTTTGAGAAGGAATTGCTCTTCAATTTTTCACATCATGATCTACAATATATGCTTAAGAAAACCGAAATGGATTTGATCAGCATCAATCATTACGACAAAATCAGTGGGAAATGCCGAAAAGGACTTTATTCACTTTATTCAAGTGTTTAATTGAAAAATATGAGAATTTAGAGTCGTATCAGAATTGCTGGTCGCTGTGAAAGCATGTAGGCGTTCGCCGAGGTTGTTAGACGAATTTCTTGGCAAGCAACCAAGGTTGGATTCTGTGGTAGCGATGAAAGCACAACGCTTTTGTAACGAGGAAATTACTGAACCACCATATTCCATTTATTGACTGTATGAACGAAGCGATATAGATCTAGCTGAATGGTTTCATCGTCAAACTGAGGTTTACTTTGTGAAAATATCATCTCAAGGCTGGTTTTACTGATTTGATTCAATCTGGGTTACAAATAGCTTACTGTTCTACCACCATTTCAAAACTAACAGAAGTGGTCACCTGGTTCGTAACCTATGAAGTCAAACACTGTGAAACTGGTCGTAGCGTGCAAGTATTAAATCAATGAGCAAATTAATAATGATACATTTCAAGCTTGCCACTGAGTACTATACATTCATTGTGTGTATCAGTTAAATCATGCCAAATTTTATTACAATCATCATATTACTAGGACACGTAGAGGGGGGGGACAATTTTCCGGTTTCAGTAACATTTAATGATTCCTCATCGATAAAAATGCTATACGACCGAAGTTATGCATTCGGCCACCATCGGAATGCTGTGGGGTTAAGCACGTTTTCAAAAATGTACAATATTTTGGGGTTAGAATTCTGGACTGCCTAAAGGTGCACTTGTGTTTATAGTGAAACCAAGACTCTCACATTATGGTTGTAGATTACAAAATATTGCAAAAGTGGCTTTAAGGGTATAGTCCAACAACATACCAATTGTAATCTTTAACAGGCAATCGCATATGTACAGAAATTTGGCCGAAAATTTACATAATCCATTCTGGGTAATTCGATATGCGGTATATAAATTAGTATGTAATTAAAACCTTTTCGTTGATTTGGACAATGGGTAAATAATCCTGTGTGATGTGTGCCTAATGAATCCTATTTTTAGCCAAGAGGGACGCAAATTGAAAGACAATTAAATATAAGTAAGAATTATTGCGATATCATAATTCAATTAATCAAGCAAATATAAACGGTCAATCAACTACTGAAAAACATGAAACGAAGCGCCAAACACAATTCACGCGCTTAGTCCTTCCCCTGATTTCCAGTCCACTGCACCCTTCTTCAGATCATCAATCGTGTTTGTTGTGAATTTGGTCTCTGGATCTTCATCCTCGGTGCCAGAAACAGCGACAATACTCGGCTGACTGCCGCTACTCTGTGCCACCCCGAATCCACTTCTACCACTTCTATTACCAATTTTGGCGGCCTTTCTCACTTGGGCGCGCAATTCACTCTCGCTCATTGGTTGGTACTGGCGCCAAGGTTTGGACGGGAAGTCGCATTTGAAGTAAGAGCTGGTCAAGCTGGCTTGTTTGCAACTCAATATGGAACCCACAGTTTGAAGCACCCGTTCCAGTCTACGCACACACTCTTGGGAGGATAAGATTATGTACTTTCCGCGGAAAGCGGGTTGCCTGAAATAAAAAAAATAGGATTGGAATTTCGTGGTTCAGTTTATGACTCTGGAGAGAGACCAGTGTTTTTTAAAAGAAATATGGGCTCAATTCCACCGATTTATTTAAACTAGAGATATTCATCAATAATTTCGTTGCAGTAGATTGCTTGACTTTCCTTCAGTTTGCCACAAGAGACTAATGGCATATTAGAGGTAAAGGTTTATCACCTGCACTCTTTCATGATGGGTGTTGGTGCCGACAGTGTTGAATAAGATGGCGGGTTTGTTAATATTTAAGAATCAAGGTTGTAAAATCCTCTAAAATTTTCTAAATAATAGAAAGGATGGAGTTTAATCGCTTTCCCGCTATCGAATATGGCTCCGGTATTGGCGTGTGATCGTTAGGAAGTTTCCAACCAATATAGTTGATACAAGCATGCAAACGTTATGGACATATATCCAAACCGAGAAAAATAAAAATGAGCTGTATACGAGAAAAACCTAGCATTTGTAATGTAAAACAAACTAGAGAACCCAAGGATTTATGATAACTGTCATTGACTAGTAATGTTTACACCGAATAAAACGTCTAAACACTATTGAAGAATTCATTCATAGGTTCGTCAAAAATGTTTTCAGTCGAAGGTGCAGATGTTGAAATCACCCATTGTTTACGTGGATAATATCCTGCGATCAAGCTAAAATGGATGACGAAAGAACTTGTCCCGTGAAGAACGTTCAAAGTGGACTGCAACAAGTTTAAGTTTGGAATTGTATTTCGTTTGATTATGAACCAGCGATAATGTGGTAATTCCACTTCATGAGTTATTATAAATCAATTGAACCGCTGAATTCGAGTTTTATGTCTGTTTAAAATACATTTTCAACGTTCCATCAAGAAATAAAGTGAATAACTGATCAAAGTAATGAGCCTTTCACGATAACTAGTTTAACTATTCCGCAAAAGGTTGCGTTGAAAGAATATCTAACGAAGAGCACCATTGTATAAATGAGAACCTGATTGTGATTGTACTAGCGGTGTTAGAACAGTACTGATAAAAGACACGTTATGGTTAAGTAAAACAAAAGATCAGTTTGAAGGTAAAAGTCTCGGCTAGTTGTCTAGCCGAGTTAAGTGGTTGAGAATGTACCGTGTATTAACGAAGAACTCACTCATAAAGAATCCAAAAGCGTTTATTGTCCCACCACTCGTCTTTCGGCGCACAAACAGAGTTCGTTTGAAAAATTATTTGACTCAGGAGTAATTCGTTGCTGGAACACATATCAGACCATCCGCCACCGAAACCTTGTTCTGAATAAAAGCGCAAACACTTTAAATTATGATAATCCGTCCATTCACGCAGTAGTCTGGATTCTTGCTTCACGTCTTCCATTGCGACCTCCGCGATCTCCCGATCGATCGCATAAGAGGAGTTAAAAACGAGGGCTAACACACAAATCGAATGGATTAAGTTCATGCTCTGCATTCTCATTACGGCTAGCAGCGAACGGCCATTGATATACGATGCGAACTCACGTGATCACGATAACAACAGCACCAGTACGTGATTCAACTCGTTCATGGACCAAGGTCACATGTTGCGCACGTGACCTGAACGCAACGACCGTAATAGAACGAGGCAATTTGACAATGACGTTAGCTAAATCTGACAGCATTCCTTGAAGGAGAACAAGCTTGGGCTATGGCAGCAAGGGGATACTCAGCTATGCTGTGCATAGTCCAATCGGCTTGTATCATGCTCTGAACACAATTGATGTAGCTCAGATAGGTTAACCTGGTTATTAAAAATATGTTTCGAGTGATTTTGTGATGCTCATGTCCGTATCAAGGCAATACGGTGTGAGATGTTCAGCAACTGTACAAAATTTTCCATACGCAAAAACGATCTCTTTCAGGATTTATTCACTCGAAGGCAAACGAGAACTTATCGCACCCATGAATATACACTGGTGGTATCCCATTCCCACTGGAAATTTAGGAGGTATTTTTATTCGGTCCATGTCTGTTTTACTTGGAACAGTTTACCTTCTATCGTTGCTCATTCCACTTATTACTTTTATAATGTTTAATCTAACTGCTTATCTTGTTTTTATACACGTACATTTTTATTAATTTCTACCATCCTATGGTTATTGATAAGCTTGTTGCTTTTTAGACCATTACTAACCTTGAATAACCTTGAATTACCTTAAAATGCTTAAAATTGAGTCAACTATTTAGCTAGTCACTGATTCAAAAGGTCCACCATTCAGAATTTCTGAAGCATTTCAACATCGGATCAGCAAACCGCGTACTCAATGCGCAATGATGACATGGAACTCACAACATTAGGAAAAGATCAGAATCAATTTTTTCCTACTAGGCGGCTAGGACGTATCGGGCCCGGTTGAATATGCTATACCGGCATGAGATCCTTGGTTGAAAAAAGATATTCAGCTATTGGAAACACCAAAGCGCAGAGCGACAAAACTCGTCCTGGGATTATCTAATTATCCATACGAAATGAGACTTAAGATATTGAATTTGCATTCAGCTCAATACAGACAGAAACGAGGAGCACTAATATTCATGTGGACAGTGCTTAATCAAACAAATCATCCTTGCGGTCGTTTGTTTCACATTTCCCATATTACACACCAGCGAGGTCACCAATTGAAACTTTACCAACAGCATAGCAGGTTAAACTGCCGCAAATATGCATTTGCAATTGTGGAACAGTTTACCTACTCACTTGGTATAATCTAGAACCGTGGACGTTTTCAAGAAATCACTAGATATTCACATGGACAAGTATGTTTTTCACGTTTGACAATAATCTAACAATATTTTGATATTTTTTACCATCCGACCCGATGTACATTTTTGTGGGTCTTGTAAAGCATAGCTTTTTTAACCGGCATATAATCTATGAATAAATCTATGAATGAATAAACCATTATCTGCTGTATAGTGTTGCAAACATACATGGATGTGATCGTTTCCAAGTGAACTGAGCACTTAATCAGGAATCACTTTTGAATCTGTATTTTAACACAGTCGTTTTGACGGTGGCGTCAAAGTTAAACTTTTGTTAGTGTCATTCACATTTTACTCAAAGCGTCTATGTCCAGCTCTGAGCGGAACACTACATTGCAGTACACAATTATCGATCACACAAAAAGCAAATGTTTATCAAGGATTCCGACATATATCCTACAAATTGAGTTGTACTACATTCACCAGTAGATCATTAGCTACCCACTTCTTATTCCTGTAGTATCCAAACGCAGTTCGCTACACGGATCGTTACTAAATTGTAAACGGAATTGGATTACAGGCCATTGCAAGCAAAATAATCAAATATTTGCGTATATATTTCTCGGATAAATACAAACTAGATGAGTTTTACAGGCTATCTTTCTCACTGCTCCCTACTGTAACATTAGTTATTTAGGATGCGATTGTCCGTTGTTTCATTCTAAGCCATTTATCTGCTTGTACACAGGTCTATTTGTTGTTTACTTTTCAACAAACGGATGTCGTATTTACCGTACGTAGAAAGATATCATTAAAGCAATGGACACCTTTTTCGGTATATCACAGCAAGCTGTACAATGTACGCATGGCGAAAATGAAACACGAACAGCAGACGTGATCAATATCGAGCATCAAACGGAAATCAATATCACGTGATGGTTCCATCGATGTCGATGTTGGCCAGGACAATAAAAGATCACGAACTAATCGTATTTGAATGCATAAGTTCGGTCCAAAGATTTTGATGGCTATTGCCTCATTCTTCGCCAAAATGCCCAAGCTAAGTTGATGCTCTGCATTCTCATTGCGGCTAACCGCGAACGGCCATTGATATATACGATGCGAACTGTTGTGGGGGAACGGTGCAAACAACCGAGAACGCATCCTGAGGTTTCACTTGGTGGCCACTGTGGCTAGTGGATAATAATATACAGTTAGCTTTCCACAATGCTTTACTTGTAAGAAAACTAGATGGGAGCTTGAGTAGACGGGACTTTCGAAAATCAACATGGGTTGGACAGCACACACACACACTTTATGAGTGCAGTCCCGATGAATTTAAAAAAATGGTACATAATTTGTTCACACGAGCAAACCGGATTTCCTCTGAAGAGAATTTAACGGGGTAATTTGCGTTGAAATATTTTAATGGGTGAAAATGATCATCCATGAATGCGACTCTTGAAAAGGTATCCGTCCCGACAGTACAAAATAGGCATTTATACCTTCAACTTCAAATTAAGGACGACGCCTCCAGCTTATATCTGACCCGAAAACTAGAACTAATAGTTAAAATGTCCTTCCTCTGAAACGCACATTTAGGTGGTCCTTTCTGGACGAACTTTTCTAAAAAATCAGATACAAATGCACAATATCTGACTAACAAATCAGATGAACTTAAAGCATATGTGTGCAATATTGCCGAAATGCCTTACTGTTGCAACCGAATCTCGGATCAATTCATGCATACACAACAGCGAAACAGCATTTCGAGTTATGATTCTGCGTTTTCACGGTTATAATGGAGGTGTTTTCCACTATTATCATAAGTAAAAATTGTGTGGTGGTTAATAAAGACTTGCTGCTGTCCATTACACTTTCGTATCCAACATATAAAGAACAGGCGAGGAACGTACATTATTTTGATGTAACACATTCTAAAAATCTCTCTTTATATATATCATGCTCTATCTACGATTGACGCCTGAAAATGGACTCGAACGGTTGAGTACATTGAATTTGTAAGTCAATTCTAGAATATTCAGATTAGGAGTCGGGAATCACACACCTTAGCAAAATAAATGTTAACGCGAAACGTTTACGAATCTAGAACTTTGCAGGATTAAGAAGGAATCTTTGGCGTTTAATGAGATATATTCAATCCCTTATTAGTTGTGCAAATTTCCTGTTTATATTAAACCTACCCACGACGTCTGAAAACTTATAATTACCTCCATTTGGAGGAGGTATGGCCAGGGACCTTTTGAATCAAACCACCGACTCGTGACTTTATGATCAGCCGCCTTCGAGACTTTTGTGTGTAACTCGGAACTAATTATTTTCTTGTGGTCAAGTATTACGAGTTCAGAAAATATCAGAAATGTCGTTCAGAAATAAACTTATTACTCAGACAAGCTGCGTTTGTAAGCCACTGTTGGATAAGCGTGGCACGACCAACCTGTCCAATCACATGTGGCTGAACACATGTAACTGGGGCTAAACCCATCTTCATGAACAAAAATCCTTATTTACATCCATTTCCACAAGCGGTTTCGTGGGGTTCATACGTTGTTTACAATTTCTTCACTGTTTGAAGGCATACGGATCTTGATCCGAATGCCCTTATTTGATGAGTGCAAAGAGCACGAAATCGGTCGTAGTGTGCGTGATAATAATGCATCCAAATGAGGATCTTATTAATTAGAATCTGGTTAACCAACGTAATGTGTTGCTCACATCCCCCGTACTTACACACCACATAGGTTAGGTTATCACGATTTTCGCCAATGAATTAGAGCTTAATCAACAGAAAAAACCTGCACGAACAATCTAAAGAAGCTTCTCGCTATAACTCCATAAGAAACCGTTAGACCAACCAGAAACGAAGTCTTAATTATGGAAATAAAAGGGGAGAATAGATGTCGATAATGGGCGCTGAAAGATTCAATTCAATTTTAATGGTTTGAAAACATATGGCTTTCCACAAAACCACAGAATATTATGACAAATACGCATAATGTAACAAGCAAAAACTGGATTTGTTTGCTTACTGCAAGGTTTAAGAATCAGGTAAAACTCCAAGAGGCAGAAATTGTTTTCTTAGCATAACGGAATGACATATGTATATCCAAAGGGTCAGGATGTATAGTGTTCTTCGATACACTGGTTAATCGTCAAAAAGGCATCAAGATTTCTCTTAAACACGTTTTGATTTGGCGAGTTCACAACCTATTCAGTTGGATTGATCAGCCTAAAACAGACACATGGCTAAAAATTTCGTATACAGTTAAGTTTCGAGTGAAGGACAGTCAAAGTCAATATGTGAGCCCATGTCTTATGCGAGCCCAGCAGATTAAATAACCTTATTTGTTCTTCGGGAATAAAGGAAAAGAAATACCTACAGTTGGTCACGGAAAGATTGTCTATCAGTTAAGACACGGAGGAAAAACCTAAGCTCTAGATAAAAATGACTAAATTAGCGATGAAAGTATTAGGAAAAATTTGAAAGCATTATTTCTTTTTATGAAAGGAATGAAAGGAAATTAAGGAACGATGGATTCGAACGTGAGTATTTACATCAGACTTATTCTGTCCTGGGTACCGTACATGCTAATATTTGAAATGCTGCTTGCTTATAATGTGGCAATCAAAGCTCACCACTGAGAACAGAGCTGCTCTCGCTGATGAGGTGATTTTCTTCAGCATGAATACTTTTCTTAACGATTAATATGAACATAGCCAGGGTTCTTGCTTACCTGCACATAGATTAACTTTTGTTACTTAACTTATTTTAAATAGTCTCTCTAGATGTCGAGCTCAACAAGCGGATGGCCACAATACTTCATATCTCATCCATATTGATCTCCCGTGCACGGATCAACCGCAACGTGACAGTTGAGACGAAATTAAATTTCTACAAAACGTGCGTACTAAATATCGCAATGTATAGTAAATGATGCATGGGTTGTATGGACTACCAAAGAAAACAAGAAGTTAATCTGAATGCTTTACATTTACTAAACTTCCATTCGTGCCATGGGGATAACTTGGATAGACAAGGTATCGAATGCAGATGTGTTCGCTAAAGCTGAGGTAAAAGTTATTGCATAATTAAATCATAAACGACTATATTCCAAAATTTGTGCTCTATGTGAAGTTGAAATTAGGATACCAACCGTCGAACAACTCCAACTGCGATACGAAACGTCTGCAAACAAGATCTGAACGCTGCTGACGTTGACCTCAAAGCATAGAAAGACTAAACCTCGACAACTCGCTGTTAACTTTGCGGGATGGATTATTCACTGAAGCAGTCTGTAGGACCATGCGAAGCGCTGTAGTCAAGGAAATAGTTCGAGGGGCACATCCATGATGGGCATTAACCAAAGAAACACAAAAATAATCCTATTTATTACCACAACAATATACCGAAGCTAATTGTATGAAATATCATCGCGATTAGTTGTTCAAGTCTGATAAGGACGGCTCTGAGGCTAAATGGTTGATTTCCAAACTTCAGATCAACACCTGACTTATTGATCCTTTTTGAATTCCGCACGATTTCAATTGGTCATTCGACTTGATCACATGATTAAACACTGAAACCTTTTGCGCATCACTGGCTATCCCGAATAGGAAAATTTGTTGCTGATTATTCGTTCGAGAGGCCGTTTCTCGATACAATATTTCCGATCAACATAGTAAGATGGAAAGTTCTCCCACAACACCTATTATTCGGTGCAAGAAACGTCAAAAGGTAGGTTCCAATAAAATCCAACGTTGACCTGTCGATGCAAAAGTTCAGACTCAAGTGCATTAACACTTTATCTTGTGAAATGGAAATAACGAAATTTCATGCAGGGTATCCATGCATTGACATGGGAACACTTTGAAATTAGCCAAATTCGAACTTGTAATGGCGAAATGGACCAAAGTCACTCTTTCACTAATTTTTTTGAACCAAAGAGGAACTTGTTTCTTCACTTCAGCCACTGGCGCGAGGCAAAATATTTAACACTTTGCAAGTTTAGAGTTAGATGGGTTAGATGGCGTTTCTACACCATTTTAACTGCGTTTACCTGATAACGATCATGATCGTTTCGTGCGGTAACAGGTCCCTGAAAATTTATCGAGAAATAATTAGATAAATACAGGTCGAAAATCGATGTTTTCATTTCGTGATCCGATTTTTGTTATATTAACTTAGAGTTGAAGCATTCGTTGGATTGCTTAACTGACAGTGGTTTGGAACACACAAACTTTGATGATGGGAAATGGCTAGGCGAATTATCTTACGGTTCATTATCGGGATTTTACATGGCGTTTTTAAAGATTCTCCTTGTTGAAAGAATGTCATAGCTGAAAATTATAACGGTTCAGTTGAATTATTTATGGTAAGATTTTTGACAGATATGCAAGTCTGAGTTTTACTCATTGAAAATTTGTTGTTTAATAGAATAAAACAGAGATCAGAGTATATATTATTAATAAACATCATGAAAAAATTAATAAATGATACCCACAAGATTTAGTTAAATGACTTAATCTTGCAGACACCGGGCAGAGCATAGGACTGCAACAAAAATGTACTTTTCGCAGATCTTTGCAGATTGGTTTAAACCTTGCAAATAAAATTCTTTATGTTTTCTTTACTTGTGAAAAATTTGACACTACTGTTAAAAACTTTACCACCATCTCCAATATTTTAATTGTGACAAGGTTGTGCCTGTTTTAGTGGGAATATTGTAGCGAATAATATTTGACTGAATTACACCACGAATGACTTCCGAATCCCGAATATATTCTGGTTATTATTTTATTCAAAAGACATTCTTATATCTGCTGTGTTTGCGTCAATACTAGCCAAATTAATAAATACAAAGGTAGTAAATTAAATGTATTGTGGGTATCACATTGCCGACACTTAGACTGTTTGTCGTCATTTGGTGGAGAGATTAAAGATCAGGTTCAACAATAAAGAAGAACGAATCGAGATATTATGGTGAAAAAATCGTAATCGCTTCACATGTACCATTGGATGACAGTTATAAAAATAAAGAGGATACATCTAAAACTCATTTGAGGTGTTCGGTTTGTGTGGGTTCATATGGGGTCAGTATACAGGCCCGATAGTTGAGTGCTCTTTGATATAAGCACCCAGTTTCGATTTAAAATCACTGATCGTAGGAGCGTTCACAATATCATGCGATAATGAATTCCACAGAAAGCAAATACGCACCGAGAAGAAATGACGTCTACAATCGAGTCTTGATTGCGATATAACGAGACAACATGAATGACTCCGGGTATTTTTAAGGGAACTGAGTCTTAATAAATCGCAGAGAGGGTGACTTTCCATCCGCAGTATATATATGTTTTATACGTCGCACTTTTCTTTCCTTTGTGTAAAATCGGTCAACCCCAGCATGGTCATTTGCTCTTGGTATGGGTAGTGCCTCATCCCATCAACTAGCTCCGTCGCTAGTTGGTTAATCTTATCCAGCAATCAAATATCTTTACACAACTGCGGTACCCAAACTGGGATTTTGAACTCTATCGTTGGATGGATGTAAGTATTTATAATACGCGGGAGCGTCTTAATAGAGAACCGTCCAAATATTCTCCTCATCATTCCCAAGATAACGCTTGCCCTGTTGAAGACTTCTTGGCTACGACTATCCGGTTTCAGGTTATTAGTAATCCATATACTGAGATCCTTCTCAGCGATGGTCGAAGTCATTTTCCCATGATCAAATTATATGTATGCTCGTATTGTCGGCCAAGTTGTAACAATTTACACTTGCATATGTTGAAAGGCATCTGATTTAGTTGAAACCAGTGATACAGGGCATCTAAATCCTACTGCAGCATCAAACAATCTTCAATAGATCGGATTTTCTTCCATATTTTTATGTCATCCGCAAAAAGAACCATCTAGCATCGCACTACTTGCGCGATATCATTCATGCATAACAAGAGAAGGATAGGCCCGAGCACTGAACATTGAGGGACGCCGCTGGTGACAATAATGGTTTTTGATAGAATGCCGTCAACGCGGACTCGCACATGCCGATTGGTCAAATAATCCATTATCCACGATAATAGGTTTCGGTTACCCTGTAATGTGACTATTGAAAGAGTGGAAAAGCGTTTAGCAAAGTATTGTAGTGAATAAAATTTATTCCTTAGGCGATGTATAAGCAAAAATGTCTTTTTCAATTTTCGAAATCCCGTGATTCCAAGCCTCGTTTGACATCTAAAACGCATACAAGTGAAGTCATCAGTCGGTTGATTTTGGTTCTAGAAAAGATTATCATAAATATTTAAGCTACTGAGTCAACAAAATAATGAAAATGCAATGTTTTGTTTCTTCAGTATATGTGGTTGCCGTTTCGGTTCGTTATTCGACATAATCTCCTCCTAATGATGATGATGATTGGTAGTAAGTACCGAACGCTTAATTATCATACAACCATGACACAATAACATGATTAAATAGGTGAGAAAGTGAGTGGGACTTATAAATGACGGATTATCATGAGGAACAAGCACAGAGAACTTGAGGTGAGCTGCTCTCACCTTGAGTAAAGCACGCAATCAATCATTTTCTGGGACGAGTAAAGCAACATCATCTCAACAACAAATATGTGTTGAATTCCATCATAACAAGCCTTTGTTGCCGCTCGAATAGAGAAAATAAAAGATCAATAAAAATCCTAATAAGCCATCTACCACAAATCATTAAACATGCTGCAGAGTCCGAATAGTCAAGTCGAGCATCGCAGACGCGGATCCTACTAGCTACAAGCAATTCGGGTGCATTGAACCTTGATACTGTTTGGAGTCTCACCGAAAAAAATCTTGGTGCAACCACCTGGCACAAATTAGTTGTGTAGTGCAAGTGAGAGGATATAGGCACTACAATATCCAGCCCCTTCAGTTGTTAAAAACCTTTAGCTGTTGGAGCCAAATCACATTATGGATACACTTAAAAGGACGACATTCAGAGTTGGGTGTGGCGAAAAGAACCGAGTTAGCAAAACAATGTTTTTCTATCCGCAATAAATAACCTAAAGAAAGTTAGTGATTGTTTTTCGACACAAGGGTCTGGTACTGATATCAATATCTCCATCCACAGCAATGCCAGTGTAATGTTAGCTTGTAATGGAAGTAGTTGTTTACTGATCAATAATTATGAATTATCAAAAAGGAAGATAGATTTCTTTTTTTATTTTATTTTATATTACATACACATATAATATATCAAGCTCGATTTGCAAATAAAAATTTTGCATACAATGTTGATAAATAATGTTGCCGAATATAGTATGAGCAGCAAATATATTTTTTAAAGGTTTTGAGCAAACTTAAAAGTGCTGAATTCTCATTTAGCCACTCTGCGTTTGTATAACACACTTTTAACTAAAATGCTCATTTGCATGCATTTCCATCACACAGCCCACGACCAGTTTCGTGCTGTTTGCACTCATCAGGTATGAATTGTACGATCAGGATCTGCATGTGCTTGAAATAGTGGAGGAATGGTAAACAAGCGCATACGGATCCTGACCGTACTGTCCATACCCGATGAGTGCTAACAGCACGAAACCGGTCGTGGGGTGCGTGGGTGTGATTGAAATGCACGCAAGTGAGCGTTTTTATTCATAGTCATGGGTTCAAATACAGTCTACATGAGTGTAGGCTCATGTGATTGAACAAGTTGGTCTTACCAACCTTCCCCAACAGTGGCATACAAGCGCAACTTGTTCACTGTTAGCTAGTTTTGTATCACTCGAATAATACTCACTTAGTTCTGTTCTCATATGACTCAGCCGGAAACCGTGAATTTATTCGATTATCCACATTTTTCTCTCTGAGGGGATTTGATTTCGGCAAACAATATTTTGAATACCGCAAATCACCCTCTACAACGCTTATTCAATCTACGGGTCTCGGATAAGACAAGAGCTCACACATTGACTCTAACTGTCCGTCACTCGCGACTCAACAGTAGACGACATTTTGTTTTACTTAGAACAATCTACCCGATTATGTTGTAAACCCCCTAAATCAAAACGTGTTTAAGAGAAATCTTGATGCCATTTTGGCCTTTAACCCGTGCATCAAAGAAAACTATACATCCTGATCCCTTGGATCTGAATATATCATCCCATTATACAAAGAAAACAATTTCTGCCTCTTGGAGTTTTACCTGATTCCTGAACTGCTCAGTAAGCAACCAAATATCGTTTTTGCTTGTTGTATTATTAGTAGTTCCCATATTATTCTTTGGTTTTTTTTGTAAAGCCACATGCTTTTTAGACCATTAAAATTAAAATGAATTGAATTGAGTCACCCTCTTCAATCTACATAACTCGATGACCCTATAGACATATTTGTGTTAAGAAAAATGATAATGAATATAAAATCGAGACATCGTACTTTTCCAGCAAACACTTTTGCGAGATACACAGAAAATATTTATTTCACATCTATTCACATGCCACAGAGAAAATAATGTTGATACGACAATTTTAGAATGATGCTGATTTCGAAGCTACAATCGTGAACTTGCAAATGGATGTTGAACTTTCTCGAGAACTTCAACGAGACGAGACAGCTCAGAAGAGGCAAACACTCTCTCCAACCGGTAGGGTAAATTTACGAGTGATTGAACAATTCTACACGTTCGTCGATTTTCAACCCAATTTTCGCGTTCATTCTGATATTTTACTGATGGTTGTTTGAAGTTAATAATTATTGCACTTTTAACGCGATGTGTGTTGCAGGTATATGAAGTCTACCGAAAACGAAAGCCGAGAATAAGTGTTAAAGTATACACAATGAAGAATGGACCACCTATGGAGTGAATTCTTAAACTGAATTGAATAAATCATGTTTCTATTAAATACGTCAAGGAAAATTGTTTAAGAATACCTTTAACGAGATACACGTTACCGTGTAACGATAACGTAAATCAGTTTTAACAATAATCCACAGAACATCTTAAAGTTTTTGTTGGCGTTGAAATCTGGAATCGCCTGCAATAGAACTGCGGTTACCAAAACATCAGGTATAGAACATGCAATGAGATGGCCTAATCAATTGTATTTATATAATCAAATATAAGTGCCAGTGAAAAAACACACCTTAAAACAGATTACTTCCATAGATTTGATCGCTTGTCTTCGATCCATGGCGTAAATCTGTCATCCACAGGTCGGCTGCAAAAATCTCATTTTAAAATTAACGTTGATCTATATCCCTGTTTATCACGTTACCATTGTTTCATGTTCTACGTAAATGCAATAAAACTGAAGTGAGAATGGAATAACTCGACTGAATTCAATCATAGCCGAACAGGAATGGCGACCAGTACCAATGCAGGTTTAGAGACAGCAATTCAAAGTCGCGTTTGGCAATGCACAATATGATTATAGATTGAATCATTCTAGTTATGGGTTGAAAATATGAAATATAGAAGCGTATAAGGTCAATCGACGGCTGTGTAGCGATGTACAACTTATACCTTGGGTTTCGGACAAATAAGTTGCCATTTAATCCTAAAAATGTAAAATGCTGTGACTTGGCAAATTCCTGCATCACACTCATCAGCTTCGTAAGCTATATCCTGTCTGGACTATCACAGAAAGAGATCTTGCTGTCTGGGTGTCGCGTAGCATCAAGCTGGGCGAGTATTGCCACACTGTGAATCTTAAAGCGTGCCGCATCTTGGGTCGGCTAAAAAGAATATTCTGGCGTTTCTCACCTGAAACCTTACCTAAGATATTAGTCATATGTGTCCTGTTGTCGAATATTCAATCCAAAACTAATCACCAGGGCTGATGAAATACAATAAACTCATTGACAGGATTCATTATTCTGCAACCAAGTTGTTTCCATGGTATGAGAATTAGACTTTCCAAGAGCTAATGTCCAAAGTAAAACTACAAACTCTTACGCAAATATGAGTAAGGTATGACCTCATGTGTGCATTTAAACTTATTCACAAAAGAAATAATTTTTCCGAACATTTGCTATATCCCGAATATTTCACTGGAACTTGCAAACATTTAAAAGCGTTGACCATCCCACATTCTTAATTGGATCATCTCCGTATTTTTTCTTGTTACAATCCGTTTTACGTGGAACGCCTAGCCGGTAAAAACCACGGCAAAAATCTCTTGTACATTTCATTTCGAAGTTCGACAAACATGAAAAAAACCATTCGCTATATGCCAAACCATATTTAAACTCGTAAAATTGTACGTTTTTACTATATATACATCGTCATCATGTGATTGTTGTTAAGCTCATTGATTTTAGTACCATACGAATTTTTGGGTTCCGAAATCGTAAGAGAATAATCGATAAATTGCGTCTGGTATTGATGCAACACTCAATCGACCGATGCGGTTCCATAAGTAACCGAACTTGAACGATGTTTTTCGATTAAGCACTATAACTTGCTGTCCTTATCGATGAGTAAAAATTGCACGACAAGGATTACAATTTCGGACGACATGAGCAACAAAATGAGTTATTTGTTTAGTCAGATTTTATTAATAAGTAGTATATGACGTTCGAAAAGCAAGACGGAAGCACTCGACCGGTTTCGCGGTTATTGCAGCTCATCAGTTATGCGTATCCGTGACCTGACATTCGAACGCCGTTCTGACTTTGTGCTAGACCCATTTATTTGCGAATTCGTGGATAAATCCTCATTTGCAAATTGAAATTCAGCTTTTATGTGGGGACTAAAATAAGTTCCACAGTCGATGCAATGCAGCACCGTTAACTGTTTGGAATATTTTTGCAACATTCCAATAACAACAGGATGGTAGTTTTTGTTTAAAGTCAAATTTTATTAATAAGTATTATATGACGTTCCAAATGGAATGTTGCAAAAATATTCCAAACAGTTACCAGTGCTGCATTGCACCGACTGTGGGATTTAGATGAGTCCCCACATAGATAAGCTACATTTCAATTTGCAAATGAGGATTTATCCTCGAATTCGCAAACAAAGTGTGACTTTTTGCGCGGGCGACGTGTACTTAATTAATTACCTCTAATTCGCTTCCTAATGTTTGTATCACATTGGATTTTATTCGATTTACTTAATTTCATATCAATAATTTCCATGAACAGAGAATATATTGGCTTCTGAAAGGAATTTCAACTCAAATTACAAATGTGTAGGAACACGCACAGACACAGGAGCAATACGAGTAAACAACGCGCTTGAATATTCGAATAACATATCGGAAATAAGTGGATATCCAACGTCCGTTGAAAGTCAACCACGAGTCAGGCCTCTGAAGGTAATTGGTATGATCACCGGTTAGAATTTGTGATAGATTTTACCGAATCTAGTAAAACATAAATAATGAACCTCGTGAAGCGGTGGTGTGATGCGCAGCTGGAAAAACATATATATGACTAATGTTTCCTAAAATATCAGTTACTCATGAGTAGCATAAAATATTGACATGTGTGATATAATATTTTATTCAAAAATCGTTTTATCTTACACCCAATTCAAATTAAATAGGAGTTTAGCAGGTTGAGAAAGAAGAATCAAGTACTAAAGAACTTCTAACATCCAAATAACATTGATATAATAAGGCGTTGATATTTTATTTACGTGTATATGATAGAAGCGTTTACGTAACAGATGACATACGTAATAAGCAATGCAGCCTTTCGCAAATAATTTGAGAGTATATTGAGATATTTTTGCGTTTAACTACGTTGAATTTTCGAACATCAATAATTTTATTTGCGAGGTATGTGCGAATCAACAATGTTTCAAATTTTTTACACAAACTGATTTTCAGCATTCTTAACGGTGGTTCAAAGAACGAAACGGTTTTGTCAAGCATTCGTGTTAGGAAATTCAGTAAAATCACATTGAAATTTCATTCGTTAACTGAAACTGACATCGTTAAATTATCACTTTTAGCCGTAATAACCAAAGTGCAATTGGAAGTTCTAAATTTGATAATTTTGAGTAGGGTTCGTTAATCGAATGACTATACTGCTAATAGAAGTTGAACCATCATGTTCTCTATCACGCACGAGAGCTGAGGATTTTCGTATTTACTCTTCATTCACAAGAAACCTTCCTACTTACCGGCTGTGCATGTCAGTGTAATTAACCTTTAAGAAAAATTAAGAAAAAATGCAAAGAAATTTGAAAAGTCATGAACGAAAATCGTAATAAAATAACAGTATTAAAATTCTTTCAACTTAAGCCAGAGTGCGATTAGTGTGAACCAGAAATAGTCCGATGATGATCCTCTTCGGAGAAACGACTGAGTTACATCAGAGAACTCTTAGGCATTTTATATCTAATGTGCTGATATTCATTACCCGAGCCCAGAACAGATCTCTTTCCGATCATAGTAATTTGAGAAATCTTTCTTCTTATTATTGATCGACAAATGGCCCGCTGATTAAAAATTGCCAGCGCATTGCTTTGATTTTTTATAATGAAATGCCTAAGCGATTTGATAAACAAAAATTCAAAATTAATTTCAACAGTCTCTTCGAAGATGCTACTCCGGGATAGAGCTTGGCAGTTCATGGCCGATGGTTGAAGTAGAACAACTAGCTTCCATGCTTCAAAAAACTGTTTCAATAGAAAACTTGTCGATGCATTCCAAGGAGAATATTACTCCGTCTTTGGATCCCAGGTTTTCGGACTCTGGCACACATGAAATGATTTACGACTCACCAAGTTCCTCTTCAAATGCAAGCATGACCGATGATGAACGATCTGACTACCCAAGCACTCAACCTGAAAATTTACCCACGACAAAACGGCCTTGTTCATTTGAAAAAAGAATGCCTGACGTACGACATAATTGGTTGGCTGGCCATCGGTTGGTCATCATTGATTGTCGCTATCCCTACGAATTTCAAGGAGGACACATCCGAGGAGCAATAAACATAGCCGAATGGCCCCTTTTGAAACAATTTTTGTTTTCTTCAAGAGGGAAATTCCAACACGATAACCCATCCTCCTTTCCTTCAGCATACCGCCGCCGCTCGAGTAAAACAACGTTCATACTTCATTGCGAGTTCTCCTCACAACGAGCACCAAGATTATTCAATTTGTTGCGTAACCATGATCGTCTCGTGAATCTTTCACGTTATCCTGAGTTGAATTACCCTTTTGTTTATTTGCTTCGTGGAGGCTACGCAGCGTTCTACGAACAACATCCCGAGCTGTGCGTACCGTCAGGTTACTTGAAAATGCAAAGCAGACCCGAACTATCAGCCTTATGGAGCAAACACTGCACAATCACCAATCAAAAGCCACCCGGTTGTTCGCTGGTTGGTTTTGCTGGAAATGCACCAGAACCGGAGTGCTTCCGATTCTAATCCTACCGATATTTTTGTTTTGTCCGATTGATTATTTTTAACTGAACGTGAACTAACGAATGACATGATAGAAGGCATCGATTTCTATTGCTGATGACAATTTGTTGGTGCATAGTATCAATTATCGAAATCGATTCGGCTAATCTGTGATAAATTTATACTTGCTATGATGTGTACTCACAACACCTATGTGCCAATATTTCTATTTTATTTCAATGATTTTGAAGCACTTTAGTGCGAATCAGTCAAAATAAACGCATTTGACACTTACGTAATTCTAAGATGACTTGCGGCAGGTTTTGTTAATTCACGATAGTAATAATAGCATCCAGCAAACACACTTTCGAATAAGTAAGCTATCAGACCCACTCGGAACACGTTGGGAAAAAAGTGAAGCATTTTACTATTTTTGTTTCGAACGCATTCAAACAGTGTAATGTGATGCTAGTGAAATGTGCAATATACCGTCGAGATTTTAAGTACTCTTTCTTTATAATGTTACGCAGGCGAACCGACAGGAAAGAATTATATCATGGTAGCTAGTTGAGCTTAGGTTTGGCTTGCCATTGTTTAGAAGCAAGCGGTTTAAAGGCCCAAATGATTTAATTAGATACGACATCCCCTCATTTATTGCAGAAGGAACCTTTCAGATCCACCGGCCAACACCCTAAATCCGCGAAATGGCAATGATATACTTATGATGTATTCTAAAATTAATTCTGCGGTGGTAAGCATACAATTGGCAGTGAACATATAATTGGACCTTCTAGGCTCTAAAATAGTCACTTTGTACATTTGGGGACAATTGATCAACTGATGCGCTTGATGTTTCTTTGGATAAGATTATTAACCAAGTTGATCATAAAAATCACTGTCCACCAATGCAAAATAGACTAAAAGTCAATCGATCGTTTAGTAACAATTTATTTGCACCCGCATCACGAAGATGGATTACATGGGAATAAACCCAGCTTTTATAAAACAGATCAATAATTTCTAGAACGTTCTAATCACGAAAGTATCAACAATTGTTGTAAATGTTGGTCAAAGTCAAAACCTATCAGTGAATCGGGCTGTTTTCACTGGTTAAGAGTAATGTCTGAGTTCCAGTCAATCAACGATTCGGGCTATTTTATCGATTAAGGGCAGTAGAGCATATATTGCGTCGGACTAACGATTGGACGGTCCAGATCAGACCTCTTCTCGTTTTAAATATGCTGAAATGTGTCTAACCTAGATCCTACAACCAATGTTCATCTTCGAGTTCCTCACCACACCGCTGCAGAGATTATAAGATTCAACCCACTGGAGGATGCTACATTAAATTTCCCGACTATGATCGGAACTCTTTCCGTATTCGCGAAGTGGTGTAAGCACAATTATCTAAAATAAGCAACCGTGGTGAGATTTGTATCAAAAGCCAACCGATTTCAATGAATGTTTCAATAAAAAAAACAACCGCCGTATTGTATTATATTATAGTAGGCTTTGAGGCCCTCTTCCAACGATTTCACGTTAATATGAACTGATCCATTTTCTCATTAAACATTCCAAAACTTTCACCTTCTTTATGTTGTTGCAATAAAACATTTCGACCGCCTAAAATGTAGGATTTTAACACAAATCTTGCCGCTGGACTACATAACATCAAGGCTCATCTCTGTTTCCGTCAGCGGAAAGCAGTAAAGTTAAATCTATTTCACCGACTGTATATGATGGTAATCTGCGGCATTTCTTTCGCAAACTTTTGTTGTTAAGCACTGTAATTCACCTAGGTATAGAACGGAATGAATTTTAAGCAAATTTCCTTGAAATAGCAAGCGTGGTGGGGCTTTGAACTACAACCCTCAGGACTAAGAAACGCACGTCTTGTTCGTTATGAAACTGCAATACTCGAAAGTCTGAAAACAGTCGACCGCTTGCGTGATTAACAACACAGCTGATGACAGCAATGTACTGTGAACCAAACTGTGCTAAAGATTAACGTAGCAGAACTAGAAGAACGACCACGAAGTACTTTAGGTAATGATCGAACAGTTTAGAAACGCTCCGTCTTTGAGCAACATGCATATGCGTACATCAAAATGAAACCACGAGGCTAACTTGGACGCGCGGGCTGAGCATAGCAGGCAAACGATATTGCAAATGCACTCTGATGAGAGCGTCCATTATTGACGACAGTGAAGAGCTTACAAGGATGCGTGAGGCAAGAATGATTTCGGTGATCGAGTTCTACAAGAAACCCTCAAAACAGGAAGGATGAGAATATATTTACCGTGAAGGAGTGAAGCTTTAAACGTCAAAGGGTATAATGACAAAAGATCAACCTATCGATCAAATAAGTGGTAAAATACCACGTACTGCTTTGGATCACGGATCGTCGTTTAAATGGAAAAATGTCTTTAGTGAAACAAGTAAGTTTTTCATTCCATGCACATAGACATACCAAAAGGAACACCATTTTGAGCATTTTAGGTCAAATGTATCTCGCTGATATGATATGTACAATTTATGAGAATGGTTTTATGTGTAATTTGTACAGAGTTTGTTTTTTCCGTCAACAAAAGTATTATGCTAAAATTTTGCATATTTTCGATTAAAGCTTTGCCCTTCTTCTTATTCTATGATATCTAAACAATATGCTTAAGCTGCGGAAGTAAACCAATAATAACATGATCTAGAATTTCAGAATGCTGAGAGGACACGACAGTCATTGAAACATCGTTCGGAAAATTTCGCACAGTCTCAGAGACCCATACTAACGACCTGCTGAAGCAAATGCACTCACAAGTATGAAGTTTATTATTATCTGCTTGGACAGACTCGAGCAGCCTTGTACCGGATCATCTGGTTTGAAAATTCAGAGCACATGAATAGAACATGTGAACAGCGTTTTGCAATTTGTTTGTTCCCCAGTGTGAACCTAATCTCACGAAGTGAATTTTTTAATCTCGTAAATAAATTATATTGATCATGATCGTGAGTAGAAATGAGTGTTTCAAAATGCCGGGTGGAGTGCAAATTAATAGGTTCGATGCACACCAAATTATTTTTGAGTTCGCAAATCGACCTCAATTTTTTAATTTACAGATATAATTTGATACTTCTCAAAACCTAATAACTGGCTTGATCGATGAAGAAATTTCACGAGTAAACCAAATTGATGAGAGGTATTCGACCACAAGGTGCTCAGAAGTTTCACACCATGAATCCATACTGATGCAGGGGATGTGAGCAACACATTACTTTGAAAAAATAAAGTTGGCAATAACACTGGCATTTAAAGAACGCTCGGTAAAGAGTTTGAAGACCTGGATTTCGGAGCCGTTGTCTGACTTTCATCTACAGAAAACAAAATACCCAGTCCAAACATACTCGGCTTACACGGAAGCAGAAAAGACACCAAGAAAACAAAAGTGATCAAGTTGAAAAACCTGCCAAAGAAAACATTGTATCTACTGTGCAAAACCCGGTCGAAATGGACCTTTCAGTTTAAACAAACAGTATGGTCAACAAATTTTGCGGTTTAGATGAAGATGTAATCGCAAAGCGATACTTTTGTTCAACTTGTTTAGACCCATTTGAAACTGAAAAGATTTTTAATAGAAAAATAAATCAACATTTTCATCACCAGTGTTGATGTATCTCTCCGTTATGCAACCGATTATCATCATCAACATGGACCGCAATACACCGGTTGCCTGTACCGAATAGTTAACTGCCATACAACTGTTGAAAACATATTTAAATATAGGGAAGCGCGCGACTTGATAACTAAGGAATTTATATAAGAGCAGCACAAATGAACTGTAATGATTTGCCTACACCTCGAATGGAACAAACGTTTCGTGAACGAGTAGAGAGACACCAGCACGACAAATTTCTTACCTCTTTCACGGCCATGGATCATATAAGCTTTCTTTCTTACTCCATTTGACAACATACAAGATTATGCGAACACTCTACAAAGAGGCTTACTACCAGAACAGCACTGAAAACGGTTTCCAGTCATACATTAAAGCGTAACTAACCACTGCAACAACGGATCTACGTACGATACACGAAAATAACTAAAGATATTATGCACGAGTTACAGATTTCATCAACAAGTGTTCGCTTCGTTTTCCTAAGATTAAATGGCTTAGGAAGATTTTCAACATTGAGCAATGAAGAAGAATCAACTAAATTCCTATCGGCTAGGCAATTTACAACAAAAATGGTTGTATGAGCTACACGCTCACTAGACAAACAATTAAACGGATTCCAAAAGAAAAATGAAAAGTAAGTAGATATAAACAGTCGTAGATAAGATCCGTCGGAAGAGATTAAAACTGATCGAGATAATATTCGTCCAACTAGAAAGAAGTGATCAAAACAAAACTGTTAGCAGTGTTGCCGCCATATGTTGCACACTGACTACACAGGATCAATCCAAGCTCGCTTATCTGAATGGATATCGTTGTGACGTTCCTTAAATATTTTAGAAGAATAAATATCCTACGATGCGAAATTACGATGCTTTCCATACACAAGAAGCATCAATATTGAAAATCCATTGTACACATACATCACGGGATTTGATAAGACGGACAAGCTTTTCAAGACAATCGGTGGCGTTTGGTTTCTAGAGTACGACCCGAAATTTGAATCGGCATTTGAGTGGCTACAAACAACACAGTTCTACTTCAATTACCGTTTTAACAGGTGAGCAGGCGGAGGAATGACGAAATTTATTTAGAGATAGCTTTTGACTCACTAGAAATGTTATACGTCGGATGTGGCTTTATCTTTAGTCTACTTATATCTAGGGATATAGGTTCATACAGGAACACACGGAAAAATTTCAGAAGATCAGGTGATTGAAATTATCAAATAAAAAGATAACCATCCATGAGACATTATCAATGTATGGAAATTTATTCTTTGGCAAACAGGAAAGGATTTATGCGATTAAGATAGTATAAGCGAATTTAAATCGAAGTTGCGCAAAGAAATCTTCAGGGCATTACTTCTGGAACAATCACATGGTTAGTTAAAAAATAAAAATGGTCAGTAGCGAAAACCAAGATCTAAACAGCGGTATAGAACAAAAGTTCTGGTATAAAACCTCGATCCACTTCCCCCGGATCGATTGAATCGAAATTCTCCCAAAAACGAAATAAAACGGTATTTTCATCGTGACCCGAGTTTGTTCGGACGCGGCCGAGCTTGGAATTGGATGCAGAATTGCCAGGGACTTGGCTCTGACAAGCATCATCGGCTGAGCATCTGACATGAATTTCAGGGCGGCCGAAAAACCCAATGTACAAAGTGGAAGAATTCATCGCAGTCACGGACGAAGAAACCGATTCCGCTTGGTCTTTATGGACCGTGTGCAAGGAGATCAAATACCGATGTCTTGCAATAAGCTGAAACAATAAATTTAAGAGGCTTGAGTTAGTGACGGTGGATTTTCTGTCTCTCATGAAAGCGTTATTGCAATGTCAGATGTTATTAGAAGGTTTGAGCCCATTTGGCGGTGCGATAACGATAATGAATAATATTTTGGGATACTAGGGAATAACAGATCTGCTTGGTTATTAAGGTAACATTTAATATAGAAATAAGAGCGCGTACGTTGCATATCAGAAAGTGTAAAGCCAATGGTCAACGAACGATGGGTTGCGCAAAATACATGAGAGTCACATGATGATTCATGTGATGAAATCATCGTCTAAATCGATTCAAATGTACCGTTCAGCTAAGTATACAGAGGTCCTACAAATTCACACGAAGCTATTCGCGAAACACGACATTCATACCTTAACCTTCAGGAAAACAAATTCATTCAGATCGAGTCTGTGTTCCCCGGAACCTTCTGCCCTAGAAAAATGTATCATACCTGAATGAACTGAATTTTAAACAGAAGTTGGAGGTATTCACCTTCTTAGAAAATGTTTCGCGTATCCAACTTGAGTGATGTTCGGACATTTGCTTTTATATTTAACGCATCGCGTACCATTAGAGCCGCTACGTTGGCAAATACACATTGCAGCGGCCAAAAGCAACGTGCATTTACGATTTGCTTGTTATTGTCATACGGGATCTATTTTCGTTTTGGTGCCAAAATTAGAATAGCGAAAATTTGACGCTTTTACTCCGAGTCACGTGCTTACTAAAAAGGATTCATTCCGCTGACATCGACATGACATCGCTAAAAGAAACTTTTAATTGAAAAATTGCGGCTAAATTCAACATATTAGTAAGCTACGTAAATTTAAATAGTAATATTTTGTTGCGTAATATGCACGATTACATTTTTGAACATTAGTTCCAAGCTGAACTTTCGAATATTTCCAATTAAAAGCTTTTCGTCTTCATACTGTATATGCTGCCACGTATTAGGTGTTCGAAAGTTTTCACGTATAAGCTACGATTTTGCCGTAAAAAAATTAATTTGAATTTTTGTCTCAAATTGTCACGTATGTCAATTGCGATGTCGTGAGTTGTACAAAGTTAGCAAACACTGATATTCAAACCAATTTCAAATATGTATCCTGTAGCTAGCAAATAAGTTACCGGTAATATTTACGAGAATACCGATTTTTATGTTATTAACCCCCCAATGATCTACTACTTAGCGTCGCGTAGGTTGCGTACAACAAGTGAAATTCATTATAATGCCCATGTAATGTACACCGTTGCTTTGCGGTTTAAATAAGTAAATTGGTCCCGGGGCTTAAAGTCAATCGATTAACCTCAAGGATTTCTCTACGGTTCGATCGCCTTCATCATGTAACTGCTGTTTCTTTCTGTTCCGTCAATATCAACTTCCACACTGCTTTTCTGACTTGCCATTACCCTATGGCTTTATGAACCCGTTTGCTTATTTTGACCTTGATTTGCTGCGCACAATTTGTCGTAATCTCGATCGCGTGGGACGTTCGGACATTCGAACTTAGCTTTGATTTTGACTGGTGTACGTAACTTGGTAGTTACTCGATATTGTTTTGACATTGACCCGGATTTTTACCCGGATGACCCCAATAATTGAGGTATGTTTTTACTATATTTGATTGCCTCAATACAGTATACAGAATATTGAATAGTGCTAATCTGGAGCAATTGAAACTCAAAATTCATACAACACGCTTACTTTAACTGGACACGGGAAATGAACGTCGAACGTTTTAGCAACGCCGTCTGAAGTAATTTGCGTTTTGGCGGTAGCAACCGTTCTTAACCTCGAGATCGCCTTATTCGCTTGCTCATCAAGAATATCGTGATCGTTAATCATTCGATTAACTTCATCACGAGAAACATGGAATAATCTTTCGTGTCCCCGGTTCCTTCTTCTTGGTGATGAGGGAACAGCCCAATCGGAACCAGAGAACTCGCGGAGACTGCTTGCTCTTGGTAAAACGGCGCACCATCTTGGATTAACCAAGTTTCCATGAAATTGTGTGCCGACAGACGTGGCACTAGGGTTTTTTAAGTTCTTTGGAGTGCTAACTTTGAGTTCAACACGTATTGTTAGCCGATCACCAGCCTGCGTCGGACCATAGACTCCAATACCGGATAGAAAAATTGAATTAGATACCTAAAAAATCAACACAAAGTAGACAGGTTGCAATGAATTTACAATAAGTTACACGGGTACGGACACATATAGCTAGGCAGTACCACATTTAGGCTAGCTCAGTTAATATTAAACAAGTAAGACAGATTCAGTTTCAAAATAAAGTTTGGAGGATTCCGATAACATTTCCAATCACTAAGGTATATTATAAGTAGCTAAAATTTCTCGATCTATCAAACATAACAATATTTTGATATTTTTACCATCCGACCCGATGTACATTTTTGTGGGTCTTGTTAAGCATATCTTTTTACCTGTATATAATCTATGAATAAATCTATGAATAAATCTATGAATGTTGCTACCACGCAGATCAAACTATGTAATCGTTTTCATTGATCTCACATGAAATGGTATTTTTAACATGACCAAGTAGACTAAACGGTAGAGAAAACATTCGGTAAATATCAAACACGATAACTTGATTTACTGTAGAAAATAAATTATAATAAGCCTATGAAAAGTTTGCGAAATCTGATCTAGCTTGTGTTTTTTCCCTAACTTATCATTCAAATCGTGCGATAGACATGTTCATCCAGGAAGAAGCACAACTACAAAGCCCGCAGCTTGTACAAATTGCGCAATGCGGCACAAATCGCGAATCCCGCAACCATCGTTTATCGAGGAAAAGACATTTGAGAAAAATCTGATTTATGGATTTTGGTTTACTGCCGTTCGCAAAGTTTTCGGTTCTCTGAGCTGTTCAATACAGTAACGCTAACCTTTACATGTTTGCATTGGGTGGATCATTTCAAGCACTCGCTAGTAGGTCATTTTCATCCTTGTAAGATATCAAATAATGTCTTGAAACGTTTATTCAACAGTAAGGTCTCGGGATAAACGAAAACAACTGCACAAGATCGTTGGATAACCATATTTAATTCTGATACGTTAGAAAAGTGAAACTTTTTTTCATTCGAAGAAGAAGAGCCCGAGATTTGTTAAAACCGTAGAACCGAGAACACTGGATACAGCCTAAGAACAAACGTGAGAGTCATTGAAGTGCACTTGATGACGAATGCGCCGTATAATCACAAAGTTGAGCACCTTACTTTTACTCAACGTGGATGCTACAAAGAAAACACGATTTTTATTCGTCCGGTTACAAGGTCCACAAATCTCTATCTCGCTATCTCCGGTTGACAAGGGCTCAGAACCCAAAACCGGTCATGGTTGTTGGGGATTCAAACGACAAAACCTTCAAGCTTTTGCGCTCATAGTAGATATTATGGCAGCAAGCTCACTGTTATCCACTATCGATCCCAGCGTACCTACTCACTAAATTCATCGAGTCAATAGCACAATTTATAACGATACGGGCTGTAGCAATCGTTCCGGATCTAATAGTGCTAACACGGTTAGCAACAGTACAGCTTTCTCATGTTTTCGTACCATTGATACTCATCTGACAAATGTATTGTGATTAAATACAGCGTGACGTGAATGAGTAATCAACTGTTACGCAACGTTTTACCGAAAACGCACTGTTGAATAGATCAATTGAAATGGGCATTTTGGGGATGTTCAAAAGTAGAGCAAAATGCGAAAAGCAACAATATAACGCGGGTGAGGTACTGCCACTCAACAAGTATGCGAATAAACAAATGCACCAAAGTTTTGGATATTGGTGTAGCGTTATCGTTGTTTGTACTGGAGCAAGCTAAATCCCTTTCAGATTTTATATAGCGGATAAATGGGGAATTTTTTCCCGAACGTTACTTTTCACTGTGATAACCTGAACTAATACTGGCACGGAATTAGGCGCTAGCATTTCTGTACTGTATGAAAAACTATATTTGAAGGGATTACTACAAATTGGATTGATATAATACACATTACTAAACAAAATTGAATACATACATTTAAAAGGATGCGTAAAAAATCAATCCTTAAATCCTCAAACACCTTCCTTAACAATTAATTTTAATCACATAACAAAACGTAATGGGATGAATGTTACCTGGAAACTAACGACGTGTTTGTGGCTATTCGAGGGATTTGAGGTGATCGTGTGTTTCCTGGTATGGGAGAACCGTGAGCATCGCCACAACCTTGGCCCTTTTCGGGGAACGAAGGAGAATTGACTTATCGAAGATCGCGTATCGTCAGAATTCACTGACAAAACTTGATCACCGCCCTTAGCCGATCTACCCATGTGCTTTGACGAGGTGCGCTGGCCCGGTTTTGCGTGGGCTTTGGTAGTGATGTATACAAACAAATCCCGAACCTGTAATGTGATATTCAGAAAATGTGAGGTTTATACATGCTCAAAAGGCATCGGTATATTGATTTTATACAAAAACTGTGTAGCGAAATAATTTTGATGAGTTGCAACTGAATGTTATCAAGTTTGCTTTTGCAATTAACATATAGATCACCAAGGACGTAAGCAAGTCAACCCTGAAAATTCTAGCGACCTGTGATAGAATTGCTTGCACAGACTGAGTGTACAGCATATATGCAAACATTAATTTGATTACTGAATACATTAAAATAAAAACATATAATGCTGCGTACTAATCTGGCAAATAAGTCGTATCAAAAGTCACTGTGCGGTATATCAGTGACATTCTTTCCTATAAAACTACATAGACCTGAAAAACCTGACATCATACGCCGAAGCGCGCTCTTTTCAACTATGCAAAACTGTGCCTGAATTTGTGGTCTTAATTGCATTCACGGTTTATTTCTTTGATTTGAAAACCGCACCAAACTTAGTCATATTTATTCACGATGTGCAAATATACCATTGAGTGATAAACGTATGCGTCATCAGTTTAACGATGAAACTTCTTATAGTCAATATTCTAATGTTGATAGATTACGGTCCGAATACCGCAATAGAATCACCAATAAAATATCAAATAAAAATTATCGGACTTGGTTGGCCAACATGTTCGATAGAGCGTTGTAGCAGATTGAAAACACTTTCCGCGACTCTATAAGCCTACGTAATTGTGTTGAGAAATTGAAGTCAATATCGATTAAATTAACTAAACATCTGTTACAAAACTAGAATAAGCTCAACCGGAGATGGATGAGCGGTATAGTCCCGTCGAGGGTTGAAAGTATGAATGATCTCAACTAAACACAATGATAATAGTTTACTACTTAACGACAAGAGTTGAAACAAACTAATAATATACAAATAAACCAAATGAAAATCGCGTTAGATTATTTTATAACAATTTCGACAGGTTTTTTATGTATTAGAATGACATGGAGTACAAGATCCCTTGTAGCGGATGCAATGTGGGATTCAGAAAATCGCCATTGACACATTGAACGTTTATGTATGTTTATGCATGCAAACAGTACCGAGCAGAATGTGCACGTGAAAGAAAGAATGCACTCGGCGTACCACAAAATGCACATTGTTACAGTGTCTAGCACACACGCAACGCGATTCGAATCGCTCATCACCTGAGCAGGTTCACAAAATACACAATCGCGCCGAATCATTCCGCTTGTATTCGGGTTCACATGACTGGTGCTCGTTAGACCGAAATCGTTCCAGCATTACTTGCTTGGTTTACATAGCGTGGATGAGAAATTCTGTGCATAAATAAATAGCAGAAAATTTTCTTCGTCAAATCTTGATGCCAGTTTTGAAGACCTGCTCAAATGTACTACATGGCATGGTAGTATGACACTCAGTAAATGATACCCAAACACAACATAAGCAGCTAGGCCCTCAAACCCGTGTCTTTGCGAAATATTATTGCTAGACGAAAAATTAAGACGGTTAATACGAGATCTCGCGGCAGTTTACAATAAAAATGTTCCCATCACCTTTGAACCATGTGATGTGGTAGCATGCCATGTTGATTGCCCAGTGTTTGCTAAGGCCCTGCCAGTGAAAATATTTCTACTAAAATTATGCTTTCACAAAACTGAGATGCATTTGTTCAGTTATAAACAGTGACTTTCATGATGCTCATATGCATTTCATTGACACACACCACATATTGTGCATGGCGAGGAATCAGTAATAATCTTCTTCTCTCGAAATGAATAATTTTTTATTCTAAGTTGAACCGAGATTTGTTGATTGAAAGAAGTGCGTTCCACCACGATAACCTGGTGGCCTTTACAACACACTACGAACGAACTATTTGGCTATCGGTTGTTTCTGACAGTCATGCACGCAGGTAAATTTAAATCATCATTTGATTGTCGCCAGTTACAGCAAGCTGCGATACCCATTTTTGCAGTGGAAATTTGAACACATTTTGCAGGCAGTGTAATTAATATTGGATTCATTCAACGTGAGCGTTACGAAGCAGCGTGTAGTCTGTGGACCGAGCAAGTCGTCAATAAAAAGTGTTTAGCGTTTGTTTACCTTAAACAAGCTTACAAAAAAGCATCAATCATTGTGAAATGAACAGTCGTTGTTCATCGCAGGCTAATCACGTGAATCACGTGAAAGTAAATAAATTGCACCAGCTAATAAAAACACAGTTGGGTGAAATTTGAATGAGCAGCAATTCGAAATGCAACGGATATTTCTGTTGGCTAAAATGGATCGCAACAACTGTAAAGAAGTCTTAGTTACTCCATGTGGGTGGGGTGTTGAACTGCCACACATTTTCCCGTCCAATATGGGTGCCTATTTATAATCTAGATAATTACAGTTGAGCACATGCTCCCGAATATGTTTCCGTGGATACAGACCGGAACCAAGTAATTTTGCTTCGATGGTTATGCGCAGACTCGCATTTCGTCCCGTAGATGGCATTCAAAATCTACCCTACCCTGAGCAACTTAAACGATTGAGACAGGACCCGTACGCAGAATACAGCTCAATGTATGGATTCAAGGATTCATAGTTAAAAAGTTAATACCGAGTTGAGTATGTCAAATTTGCATATATAATTCCAAGTTCGTTTAAATATCGCCAGGCTAATAGAGTTGGCCAAATCATGAGATAAGGAATTCCAAAAATATAGCACTTATGGCAATGATCAATAGGGGAAGTTGGGATGTAAAAGGATAACGTATGTCCACGTGTCACTCTCTCATCACCCTCTTGAAACAACTGGTTGAGTGGATGTCTATCGGGAGACAATTATATAGATAAGAATAATATCCATTTTGATGTCTAACCAGTGGTACAACTCCAGATCGCACATAAGTGTGGGACTAGTCGCAATCCAAGCGTAATCGCAGCAAATATTTTAACTTGTATCTGTTTTCTATAGAATTCAATTCTAGCGGATTTCGTGAATTAAACAAATGTAACAACATTCAAACTAAAACATAATGTTCGTTTGAAAAATGACACCAATGTTGTTGCAATAGTTTCCTTTTATTTTCTTCATTTTTAATGAAGCATCTAATTGTATTTTACCTGTATTTTTATTATTACAAACGATGTGTATTCCGTGGCTGTTGTTGAGTAGATTGCTTTAACAACCATGAAACAATAATCCTTAATATTGTAAGGTATATCATTTCTTTTTATCAAACGTTCTTAAAGAAGAATACACCGAACAAACCACTCACCACCTCGAGTGACAAAAATCCCGAGTTAGCCACAATTTCTGCAAAGTCGCTCAACATCATGGTTGGGAAACGAACCAGGGGCAAATATTCCGCGGCCACTTGTGCGCGGTTGGAAATTACATCTCGTAATCCCAAACGATGACACTCGGCACCTGCCCAGCGTCTGACCGCGGCAAACACATCGGATTCCTTGCAATTCAGGGTGTCACGTTTCAAGAATGCTTTGAAATTCGATGCTTCCATTTGCAACAGTCCCGGCGATGACAAAACATGAGAAGCCTAAGTTAAAAGATAACAGGTGCATAAAAATCACAAAAACGTGGTAAATCTCTTGGATAATTTAATCAAAATGTTTGTAGGAAATGACAGTTTACTTCACCGCACAATTTTCTGGAAATTCTCACATCATTTTGAAAATGATTAACTTGATCGATATGTTTCGTATATGAACTGTTTTCAATTATATTTATCGTTTTTCTTACAACATAAGTCAAAAGAATAGAAGGCTATGAAGACAGAAACGCCGGAGATATAATATGACGAACACAGACTAGAAAGCTTTGTTAAAATAAACACTTATAGTGACGCTTTCATCTTTTCTGTCATTTTTTCCATGTAAAAACTTGGTCCAAAAACTTATGATTGCTTCTGAAATACGAACAAAGCGACTGCTTTGAAAAGCATTTTCACGAGTCCGGTGTTTACACACGAGTTTTTCAACAACTCGAACTCGACCACGGTGCCTATAAAAGTGGTGCAAGCGCTAATCAATAGATAAGTTGAGAAATTCTGAGCAAATTGATGATGCAAACTGATCTCCAGAAAAATCTGGTAACTGAAGAAAGTAGTATTGATTTTTGAAGTAACCTCTTGTCAGTAAGCGCAATACAACGTGTATACATTGTGACTCGGTCGAATTGCTAGCGTGGAATAAACAAACCTGATCCCTTCAATTCAACATCGTAAGTATGAAAAGCTTTTACAATTGAAATGAGACCATTAATCCTCATTGTCGAGGCAATTCGTAGGATTTAAGACAGCTTTCTAAACAAATAATCGGAGTCAAGGTCAATTTAAACGCTTGCTGTATATCATGCTGTGTGCAAGTGGGGGAAATCAGACCACATCGTTAACTTTATAAAAAGCATTTATGTCATCTTTTGCCATTTTCAACATCTAATCAGAGAGACTGTGTTCAACATCGGGTTCACTGTCGATTTTTCTTTTTCATCACTTATCACATTTAACTGAAACCGAGCCGGGAATAATTGGCCGAGTTCAATTTGACTGTCAGGCTGCTTTGAAAAGCAATTTACTTCTTCATTTTATTTTCATTTTTTATTCGGGTACAGAAGTATACCCGAGCCCTAAAACGATTCGTGGCCTCCTAATATTATTATTATTATTATTACAATCAGTTATTTTGAGTTAAAACGAGATAAACAGGTTCATAATTCCACTTCAGAGTATCAAACTTCCATGAAGTCTTTATTTGGCACCTGGTGTCTGGAAAAGAACCGATAAGATACCAGGGCCCGGTCAACACTTAATTCGACTTGCCGCACACTCGTCTTACTACCGTTCGCTCTCTCCGTCGCGTGCTTGTGTGTGTGCGCGCGAACATTCAAGCGTGCTTGCATAATCAGCCGTTTTAAAATTGATTCCACAACCTTCGGAATATTGATCGGTAACATAGTGTACAACAGCCTCGCGAATAGATCGAGTGAGCACGAAGAGGCAAAGGTTGTGAGGCTGACAAGCGGTTCAACCATCTTCAACAAATAGATTGGCCTAATCAATACACAATGAAGGTAATCTAGTAGAAATATTATATGAAACGTGTCTGAGAGTTGAAGCACCTTAAATCAGTTGAACAACAGAGGGAGTGAGTCACTCATATTAACAACAGTTTTCACACGAGAGTATTTCACGCTGTGAGGGTAAAGAAACACCATGGGCTTCTGTGGTATGTAACTCATGGGTTTACGTAACACGTGACGGTAATCGTGGAAAGCATGAAGCAAGTAAGTTACAAAAACGTGTTTCAAAACTAATGCTCTTAGCATGTACAAACATTGCGACATCGCAAACATACAAAACACAACACGAAAGATATTGATCTGTATAAAAGCGGTGAGTTGCATCTGGTACCAATGCGATTGCGAAGTATTCTAGAAAAAAATTTTCTACCACCCATCCTCTGATTTTATGCAGTTGAACTAAACTTACTCGATTTTATATAAAGTGTGTTACAGTAATCTATTCTCCTGAGAAATGGGCACCTAGATCATAATTGCTAGCTTGCAACACAACGAGCGTTGTGTTAAAAGTTACTAATTAAAATGGCTACACCGATAAATTTGCTTTAATGCAAGAACACAACAAAAGAAAACGATGAAACTGTTATGCGAATTAATAAGCAGATTGTACATAGCGACTCATACGGACTAACCTCGTAATGACCTCGGAAAGCCTATTTACTAGAAATGACCAACTAAGCTAATTACAAAAGAACGTGAAACGATTTCAATCGCAAGAGTTCAACGGTTTTGGCTATAATGAATTGCCGAATGGAATGTCACTACGAATATTTCTCAGTTAAGATCTGTTAAACATGGATGACTTTGCCAGGAGAGCTCATACGATCCTCATTTATACATATATATATAATATATATGTTTGATCATCTGGTTTATTTATAAATTGCTTATCAATTATTTTAGAAAAACCGACACAGTTGAACGGTACAAATAATATCCATGAGCCATGCGAATAAGCAAGCAAACGTTGATGCTGCCCATCCATCTAATTCGAATCCAGTAGGTCTACCTGCCCAATGCAAAACCGATCATTGCATGCAGTTTTTGCAACATGCGCACATGGAAAGGTTATAGCAAAAGTCAAAAGTGGTACCAAATAGGACCTTGTGGGATTGCAATTGCTACCGAGAACCGCTGACCAGTGCTTTGTACCCTGCACATATAAGTTAAATTCAGTACGGAACATTGCTAAGACCCATCACTAAATTTGTTGATCTGTGATAAAGTTTATCAAATAGAGTAATATCTTTTCGCAGCCAAGGAGCACAGACCTTTACCGCATACTCCATCGTAGGGCGAAGATAGACGTTTATGATTCTTGGTAACGTTACCAGCGAGAATCTTCCAAAGATACATACCAATCTGTTGGCCTGTCGATATATATTCTGGAAGTGCACCGTGCTTTTCAGGTTTTCACTAATCCATACTTCAAGATCATTTTCCAACGAGCTCCATGTCAAGTTTTCAGTTCCAAATCGATATGTCCAAGAAACATTCTTGCCAAGTTGGAGCATCTTACTTTTCCGTATGTTGAATGTCATATCATTCTTGCCCCCCAATTTGACACACTGTCCAAATCCATTTTCAGTTTCTCACAATCATCTGCAGAACTGATTGGCGTCAAAATTTTCATATCATTCACGAACAGCACCATTTTTAATGCTCTGAGTGAGAGGTAAATCGTTTATATATAATAGAAAGAGGAGCGGGCCTAGCGGTTCACAAAGCTGACGATGGCAGAACATCAGCACATCTGGTGTGATGCCATCCGCACCTGGGGATTTTCTTAAATTTAGATTGAGCAATTGACTTGTGACAATCTATTGATTTATCAAAATTTACCCAAATGTTTCGATTCCTGAGTCGACTGGATACTCACAACGTTCCGCTTAAACATTTGGCACGAACACTTTAGATTAATAAATTGCGAGAGCATTCGCGGTTTCCAACGCGGTCTCCTTAATTTTTTAACATTCTGAACGGCGAAAATACCTGGTTAGACTTTTGCTTTCGCGTTCATGATTTTGTATAGTAACTTAGGTTTGCGTTCCATTTTTGACAGCAGCAACAATTGGTGTGCTTCATTATCCTCTCAAATAAATGAAGTCACTTTGTTGCATAACACACGGAAATGCTGCCAAGAAGTAGAAGTATTGTTGGCTTTATGCTGCATCCATTTTGCTCGCTTCAGCGCTATCCACATTTTTGTTCTGCTGCGGATAACAAAACAAAGTTCATGTTAGGATCTTTTAGGAACGATCTGTGAGTTCTCGTCAATCTGCAGTTTATGAAAACCCACAAGTTCGTTCTATTGCGAGTCAGGGCTTACGTTGTCCGTCTGCCAATGCTGAATCTGCACGAGCGATTTACTCAGGGCCAATTTATCTACCCGGCGAATCACCCTATTTAGAGCAAGAGATTGCTGAGTACTGCAGACATAGTCGAGCACAACCACTGGATGGTCACTAAGACACAACGGAGCCTGAACTCCGATCGCTTCGACAGATTGTTCTTCCGATGTTAACACCAAATCCAAGATGAATGGACTATCAGAACCTCTTCTCCGGGTGCATTCGTGAACATGGTTGTATAAAAGGACTGAATCTAGTACCTCTCTAAATCGGTATTCTAGCGTTTGTGGGGAGTGAACGTCTCTGAGATAAAGGGCAAGCATGTTAAAATCGCCCATAGTAAGTATTGCTGCTTGCTGAGTGCGAGTCAAGTGCTGAAGAACTTGTATCAAGCTTTCGTTGTACGATTCCGTAGATGAAGGAGACCGGTAGACCACACCAATCATGCAAACTTTACCAGATATAAGCGTTAAATAACACCAAATTGTATTCTCAAGTGTGAATTCTGTGTTGTCTATTGGACGGCACTGGAGGCGAATAAGACAATAAAGATCAACACCGCCACCAATTCTCTCTCGGTCGTTCCTTATCAAATTCATATTTGGAACGGATATATCCGTTTCAATCAATTGGGAAGAATACCATGTTTCTGTAATGGCGATAATGCCAGGTTAGTAATGCGAGCATATATCGGTTAACTCCGCTAATTTGTTCCAAAGGCTTTGCGCATTTGTATATAAATATATTATAAAGTATTTAGTATTCAAATCATGAAAGGTTATCAATGGTCCGACTCAGCTAGAGTCGGAATGCTCAAGTTTTTGGGAGCTATCGCATGATATTCAGTTGCAACCGAAGCTGTTTTGGATTCGAATGTGACTGGCAATCTCAAATTTTCCCATTAAAGTTTGACGTCTCTCTTATTCGCATTGAAAATTTGTGTTTAAACTAATTTGATTAGCTGAAAATTCGTTTTAACGAATAAAGTTTTCTACTTCTTCTTCATTACGCTTTGGTGGGTCGGTACTATCCGTTTGCTTGCTTCCGTCTATTATCCTGGGCAAGCTCAACTTGACGTTTTGGGGTAGTTTCTTCTATTATCTTTCCATTCACGTTTAATATTATCGGTCATTTCGGTTGTCAAGAAGGTTAGCTTTAAAGGGCTAGGACCTTGCCCTTTACAGTTGGCAGACCACGGTATCCTAAAAGCATCCACAAGAATGCCTTTTTTAACACCGATTGTTTCGGATAGGTATTTCAACTGTTTGTGATCGTCCTCAGACTTTTATTGAGAAGGTACGTCGGCAGCATAGTCCGGAACGACTAGAAACACAATACTTCTTGGATTATTTTCTTCTCGAGATTTCTTTGACGACTTTCGCTCCCACCATGGTAGATCTGCATGGATACGACATGTAGACACTGGAACACCTCCAAGAAGGTAAGCATTTAAGAGTACGTTTTACACGTCCTCCATAGATTGCAGCGTTATTCCTAAGAGGCGACGATCATTGTTGTGAGGTGGCGGTTCAGCCGACCTATTGATGAGGGTGTAACTGCGGCCAGTCTCATCTGACTACAAAGTTTAGAGTTTTTTATTAGCTTCGAACAGCGTTTCCCAGTCACGTTGGTACATATAACACCAAGGTTTATACCCTGCGGATTTTGGTTTATAATTTGATTCGGTCCTTTTAGAACTGGTTTTGCTGAGTCCCTTCTCGTTTCCGCTAAGATGAAGAGGCACTGATCCCGGCGAACACTTACCCGTTTTAGTCGACATCTGCACGGTTATCGGTTTTTCTATCGACACTTTGGCGGTAACCCCTAAGTCGCGCAACTATGGTGCCTATATGAGGTCTTTTATCAGTTCATCTGAATACACACGTTTCCTTAGCAGATTCATGCCAACTCTTTTGAAAACTGCTTACAATCATCAGCTAGGGTCCCGTATCTACAATGAATTGCACAGACAAACGCAACGGTGTTATCGGTATATGCGAACAAAGCGTTCACATCGATGTAGAACATGCCTCAACTTCAATTACCGCAGAATTAAATCACCGCTCTTGACGAAAAGGTTACCTCATGTGGTGTCAATCAACCATACGAACGATGATCATTGAACCAATTCAATAGGGTACGAAGGTTACTAGAGTAGAGTAGAATTGACTGCGTCGGTAAAAGTGCATTACAGATTCAATCAAACTAAATGGCGTAAATGTACTTTGGAAACTAGAAATGACTGCACTGCTGAGATTGACAGGAGTTTTGTGCATTGTGCATTGCGATAGAATGCCGAAAACTCGTATGAGCTGTGACAAAAGTAAAGTTGCGGTATTTCGTTAGACGTAGTTTATAAAAAACACTGAATCAAATGAGCTCTCATTTTCGTGGCATTAGTTAGAAGCAACTTTGTAACTGATATCTCCTTCAATCAATGACAGTGTGCGTTTGCTGAGTGTCGTATACAAAGAGGGTTGTAGCATGAAATATACTTCCAAACGATATGAAAATTAATTTCCAAGACCAAATGTAGCTGCTAATCGATGTCTAATCAGTTCAAGAATCAACTTACATCGTAATGTCCAAGTTCGTTAGTAGTGCAATGGTGATGTTAATATTGTATTCTTAACAACCCTGTGTACATGTCCAAATGATTCACCAAAGATAGTTTGACTAAGCTCTATGCTCTAGCTTCGGTGAGATTGATCTTATCGGGTGAAATGTAGAATGCCACATTTTACAAGCACTTATATAAAACGTCTACAGGGATAGCTTGAATATGGCCAGTAGTTCCAAGAGAATGTAAATGACCTGAAAATTAGACGGAAAAGGAAGAAGACTATGAGAGAATGTTTTAAAAGAACTGAACAATTCACAGGGCATGACTGAGCCTAATATCTGTTTAAAGTGCCCTGTTTAAATAGCACACAATCTAGTATCTTCGCCTCTGTGCTATTTGCGGGAAACCACTGAAACCGATCGTGATGTACATGCTTTAAAATGGACCAAACGGAAATTTCCTTGCCATCACCTAAACTTTAACACCAGCTTCATGCTATTTGTGCTCATTATGTGTAGGTAACAAGACAGATTCTGTATATTTTAAAATGGTCAGCCAAGTTGACACATTAAAAGTACTGTTGTTGTACTGTTGTTGCACTTCCAACTTATTCGAGATTGACTCTTCGAGCTACTGTAACTAGTTTTTACGCTATGTATGTGCGTTTGGTGATTGTAGTGATCCGTAATATTAACTTGATGCCAATTGTACCGTCGAACCCGCAACGAAACAATCTTACACAAAACAACCAAACGATAATGGGCTATGATTACACACGGGACATGTTAACACTTCAATACACTTGGTGCAATCACGATCAGTGAAGCAGTAGATACGAACACTTAGCATCCGATTTTAGTTGTTAGAAACGGAAACATTATTTTTAATGCATTTGTCTGATGTCAACCTATCAAGATGATAAAAAAACGAATCAGCAATATAAACATGTTACATATAATCCGGAATAGAATTTCGATAGGAAGCATACCAGTACGTCCATGACATGCCAACAGCGCCGAGTCAAATCGGCTTCGTCGAAGAATAAGCTTCTGTCAAGTATGGCGCACACATTGGATGCAGTTATCAAATCCTGAAACGAAATAGAAACGATTCCTAGTCATTGATCTAGGTTAACAGCACCTGGTTGTGCGTCAGCGACATGTGAATCAATCTGTTTATAAATTTTATCAGCATTAGAATAACCACACTGCAAGTACCAATATCTTGGCCACTCTGTATGATGAAATTATACGAAGCGTAAGAGTACTCCTTTTCTTATTAGCATGTGTTATTCACCTCCTCCGGTAGACGTCGACCATGGATGTACATCACAATCGCATGATGTTTTTAATGTTCCACAGCTTTTCGAATAACTAAGGAGTCCGATCCGGGAGGAACAATCTCTCCCGCAGCGATGGCAAATATAGGCAGAACTCAGTAGTAGGGCGTCAGTCGCACGCCGGCGGAGTGATATGCGTTCACCAGCCAAGAGCTGAATCTACTCCTCAACAGCTTCCAGAAGACGCTTTACACAATGTCTCCAATGTAAGCGGTCAAGAGCAATTTCTTACCAACTCGCAGGGTCAATGACAAGAGCCTTTCAATCTCTTTTGAAAACGTCTTTGTACCGCAAGTGCGGTTTGCTTAATGGTCCACTTCCTGATTTCAACGCACCATAGAGTAGATCTTTCGAAATACGACCCTTTTTCCATTTTTTGAACGAGGCCGAACCACCGTATGTGTGGCTGTCGTATCACAGTGCTTTTGAAAGCACTTCAGTATTAGTCACTTTGTCCTTCCACGATATGTTAAAGATAAGACAGATGCTTCGTAGATGGAAAGCATTCAGCTTCCGTTCGTGTCTTGCGTGGATGGATAATTACCCTGAATTCTTATAAAAATCCACAACTATGAACTAAATAAATCACTTGATTGAAGTAGGTTGAAAACAGACTAGGATATATAGCATTAATCAAGAAGATACAGGTTACTATCTGAAATTTGGTAATCCGCGTGCTCGAGGATAGAATGACGTCGAAGACGTTCAGCGAATGGTGGGCCATTAAACGAACTGTAAACCATCTAGGCGGTTAGCGACTGCTAAGTTAGGAATATTTGATCAACCGATTTCCAGACTAAATCTTCAATGTACCGGTTGATGGGAGTGTGTGATGAAACTGTGTGTAAATATGTTCTTCCGATCAATGTACCTCATTAGTCTATTCCAACACAATTTCGAATCATTTTACGAACAAAACACATTAAGGATTCCGTCGTGGTCTAACAAGTTATTGTTTTTCACTGCCCTTGCTTGACGGTATTTGTACTAGATGAGAATTTCGTGCCTCAGAGTGCTGATGTTGTACAGATGGTTTTCGGAGCGCTTGCGTCATTGGCATTGGACGCGTTATCATCAGGCTAATTGATATCATCAGGAAAACTTCTTCGGAAGAGTTTCGTCATTGAAATTCTTGGATTTTTGTAAGGTATGTCTTTCTGCCCACCATCACTCACACGGGTTGGTCGACATGACATTCTGGCTCCTCTGTAGGCGGTTGCTTATTGGTCCATATGACGCAGCCAATTGGCGATGCAAATGAGTAGTGTTCCATAAGATCCAAATAATTGTACAGGAAGTGAATCAAAGCACTTGGTAGTCAAGTTCAAGTGATTTCACGGTGTATGGTTTGAAAATAGGCTTGCAACGATTAAGCACAAAAAGTCAAATCTAAGCAAATGCATTAATGAATATAAATGAACATTTAGGGAAAATATATTACGAAAGTCAATAGTTTGGAAAGATATATGTAGTTATATAAGTATTCTAAGTATCATATTTTCTTCGTTAACACCCAATCATCGAAATGTTTCAATTTGCTAAATGAATCATAAAAAGAAAAATATCTGACACCATTTGACGCCCAGCGAGTGGTCGTACGTTCGTTACGGGCCTCAAATAACGTTATTTGTTCTAAAGGTTGGAGCACTCGTAAACAAGGTCATACTTGAATGCCACTGTTGCATAGGGTTCGTACAACGAACCACGATGTTCAAACACAGAATCACAGTGATTTATGGTCAAGCACTCAAGGCGCTTATGGATGACCAAAGTGATGTGTTGCTCACATCCCCCGAAATTACACTCCACTACCGGTTTCTGGCTGTTTGCCGTCATCCGGTGGAGACAGTAAGATTAGGTTCAGTGAGCCTTGAAACAGTGGATAAATGGTAAACAAAGTTATAGTTGAATGTCACTGTTGCATAGGGTTCGTACAACGAACCACAATGTTCAAACACAGAATCACATAGTGATTCGTGGTTGGCAAACTGGGTTCGTTAAAATTGAAAAATACTAGCTGCGATAGAGATCATTTCAGGATCTGCACGATGTTTCATAAACTGAAAAGGATTATTAAGATCTTAGTACATTTGTGTAGCAATTATTGAGAAAGTTTATGAAATGGTACCAACAATCTCATCTACCAAGGAGGAAATGCAAAAGCAATGGTATGGGGAAAAGTGCGGGATAAGTGAGGATATTTGAGCGAGATTTTTATTACAAAGAGATGGCTCACGAGTATCCGTGGGCTTAGCCAAGCTCATAAGCACTGGAAGTGATGAAGTGAGCATGGGTGAATCGACGAAGTGAAAACTAACCGTTGATCTGTCATAGACTCGAGTAATTTGAAACAAAATTCCGACTATTAGACAAAGAAAATGATCTATGTTTCAATATTCAAGACTTAATGTGCTTGTACTCAGTAAACAGTCGATGATCACCGACAAATTTATATATTGCAACAACGAACGATGTTGTTAGCAACGGAATTTGAATACCAACTCAAGCGTAGAAAGTCTCAAAATCGACTCAGGTTTAAGTTTACTGTTGGTGGAAACAAAGTATTTTAAACCGGAAACTCACTTTCAAATGTTCCACGCAATGTTTGCCGAGCTGGGGCAGCATGTACTTCTTCGCCGCGTAAAGTACATAAAACACGGTGTCCAAGTCATCTTCCAATTGGATTTCATCCGTATAAATATAGAGCAACATGGTACGGAAAGCCTGTATCCGGTAGGAACAAATACGAGGGTTCATTACATGCGCAATATACCATTGTGTTCATCCTACTACGACAGCGGTAACTATGTTGAATAGGTCATGTGTAAATTGTCGTAAAAAATTACGTAAGATCTATTTTTTGGTGAGCTGAAATTAGGAAGTCGAACATTGCGCAGACCGCATTTGCGGCACAAAGAGGCTTAGAAAAGAGATCCGAAAGCTCTTGGCATTGATCCTATGGTTTGAGTAGAACCTGCTCTTGACTGCTCACTTTGAAGGCGCTGTGTAAAAGGTCGTCTGCAAGATAAGAAAAAGCAGATATAGCTATCACATGTAGACCGTAGATCACACCGTCTGCATGCAACTGACACGGATTGAACGAATACTGCCACGAGCGCTGCTCGACATAATTTTCATCCCGAATCGTACTGGTTGATATCGACCGACGTAAGCCAACAAATACCGTCGTGTAATTACTATACACCACCAATAAAACCAAAAAGTCATGCGAAAAGTTTTACTAACAATGAAAGATCCAACATCGCATCGTTCTTATTCCAGAAAAGTCTTCAATTGGGAACCAATAACACAATTTACTTTATTACTAACCTCTCTCAACATTGTCATTAATATCCGATATTTAGCAACCGAGGTAATGTTCTCCAATTTTAAAATATCTATGACCACAATCACTCACTATATTTACAAATTTCTAAACGTACATCCTAACTATTCCCTTATCAAATTTAATTTACCCCAAAGTGATGTGTTTCTCACATCCCCAGAAATTACACACTAAACCTAATCTTACTGTCTCCACTTGATGACGGCAAACAGCCAGAAACCGGTAGTGGAGTGTAAGGGATGGGGATGTGAGCACCACAATACATTGGTCTTTTATACATCCTAACTACTCACTTATCAATTTTATTTTACCACAGTTGTCATAATTCGCAAAACTTTCCCGAACCATTACTGAATTCGTCTTATGACATCATTTTCAGACCAGTTTATTCTGGTATCTCAGAGCTGTCCAGGGGGTTGAAAGGGTTAATTGGATCAAAATGTGTGACGCGCATACGAATATATTCATCATCCAGGAGATTTTACACTGACAACTTCTGTCTCGTATGAATGAAGTTACGAATCTGTCAGCAATTGAAACTGTTACAATTAGCAATGGCTTAATTTAGTAGTCGTTTACTACACGTTACATAGTAAACGCCTCTCTTAAACCACTGGATTTTTGACAATTTTGTGTAATACCAAATCGTTCTGTACACAGAAGAAGGCACAAATACTCAGAGAAAAACAGGCAGCCAACTCGCCACGAACGTACCAACACTAAAGCAGGCTTATCTAAAGTTATGATCCTGTGATCACAGAATTTCTGAGAAACTCGAGCAACTTTATCACAAAGCAACCAAAAGATAAATGGGTTGGGTGACCTCCAACAATGACATAACCATTGAGGAGAATATCCGTAGCTCACGGCTTCGATGGTGTTCAAATGGTGATCACCGAGCTAGCGCAATTGTTGTTGGATGTTTCGACATCGGGCTAAATGATATCACCAGCAAAACATGTTTCGAGATCTAATCATTCAGGCGCAGGACAGAATTGAAACTGAATGAACTCATATTCATCTACAAAATAAGAAATGCGTTTACCGAGGTATTTATTTGAACTTTGGTCCAATCTCCTAAAACCTAGTCGTCTGCTGGTACACAATATATCACATTCCGGCTTGGAAAATCACGGGAATTTCCGCTTAGTGCAGAGTAGTTTTTTAGGCAAAATTATTAGCTTTGAAATTGTATCATCAACTAGTGAACTAAAAATGGGAGTATTCATGCCGAGCAACCCCGTCCAGGAACATGTTTTCTGATATCCCTTATAGTGATTACAAGATAACCTTATTATTGAATGATATTTTGCAGATATAGATAGTTGCACTTGAAATATTAATGTCAATACTTACAGCAATCAAGAATATTGCCACAGCTAACTAGCCAGTAATTTGGAAACCCCACCTTTATAATAGAAATACTGAATGAGTGCTGCGTAAGTGTACAGCGATAAAACAAATTGGGCGATTTACAATCATTTATCGCATACCGCCTCTTTAGAAGGAAATGACCTAGATTAGGTTCAGTGAGCGTGTTTATCGAAAATCGCGACGCAAAGCCTAATTGGTGAAGTTTGTTGCCAGACAGAAAACGTAAAATGAACGTGCAGCTGTACTTAGTAGCACGAAGCAAGGTCCTTTTCGTGCAAGGAAGTAACGTTGGGAATGAAGAAATTAAATCAGCAAGAATGACGCGTAGGTTTCCGATAAATAAGCCAAAAATAATGAAAACAACAGGATCAATTATTTGGGAAAGTTAGAGAAATCCTTACTTTCGGATGAATGTCAGGTATATCAATCTCCAAAGTTTGCGAATTCGGATGATCTGAATTAGGTCCGTAGAACATGGCTTCGAAAACCGGTGAAACTGTGGCCAAAATCAATTTGTGAGCACCAAATCGAACCAACTGTGAATCCATCGTAGAGCTTCGTGTTATTCTTCCGATTCCGGGACTTTCCGCAATATCGGATTGAACTGCACTGTCAACACCATTTTTATTACGATTGATGAAATTGGTGGAGCGAGGAGTTCTGTCCCATGTGGGGATGTTCACTGGGATTTCCACGTCATTAATTTCGGATAAACTTTGAATTGTTTCACTACCGGAAAGCTCTTCAGAAACGGTCGATAACCGTTGGGTTGCTGAAGGGAAGGATGAAGATAAGAGAGAGGGCGGAGAGCTCGGCGCTGAAGTGTCATCTCTGTTTGCGGCACGATTTACAATATTGATGGGATTCGTACGTTCATAAGGCTTATCGTCAACATCTTCCGTAACAGCACCGAGACCAGATACGTCATCCACTGATGCTTTTACTGCTTCCGCGGAGGTATCAATCAATAAGGTTCCGTTGTTGTCATGATATCTATGTACGTCTTTAGGATCAGAATTTCGTATCGTAGGTTCGACTTCCAGTTGTACAGGAACCTTGTAACGAGACTTTCTACACGTTGGGCCTCCAGGCGCACCGGGATCCGGTGAAGATTTTCTAGAATGTGGAACAGTATTATCGATCTCATTTCCACCCACGTTAAACCACACGTCAGCGAATTTCTCACTGATAAATAATTGACGCCATATTTCTCTGCTTCCGGAACAGCCATGCTGAAATAAAGTAATCGAGCTTAATGAAATTCAAGTGAATGTGGATAACCGAAAAACTTATAAAAAGACTTGATGGCTTTTCTACAAATCTCATTTACGGTGAACCCGTTAAACATCAAGAGAACAATTTTGGTTATCCCTCTCAGCGTCTTATAATGTATGGAATGATAGACAGAACAGAGACAAACATTGAACCCAGGTCGTACAAATTCAGTCGCCCTAACTGAAGGCAGCAAGCACAGAAATTCGAACAAAATCAGACCATCATCACAATAATAACCTGATAGCGAACAGAGAGAAAAAGTCAAAAGTAATAAAACCGATAAATTAATTAACGCAGGTATTACGAGTAAAAATCAATCAAACGTTTTGACGAGTCGGTCCGACACGTTTCTTGTGGCGTTCACTAACATAAAGCATACAAGAATTTATTCCCTATATTATTAGACAACACATGGAAGCAATAGAATAGTACTGATATGGTTGTTGCTAAGCTTGTTGCTTTTAAGACCATTAAAAACCTTGAATTACCTCGAAAACCTTGAAGAAGCCAGCTTATCGCGATACCATGAGTAATTACTCACCACATGGTCTCCTATGTAAAACCTCGCCAACTACAGTCACTTTATCAGTTGTGCTTATTTTAAACAACACTTTGCTCACCGCTTAAAATTGAGGGTGCTAAACTAGTCTTTAGTTGAAACTAAGCTGTAGTTTGCTGCGGCGATAACCTATTCGATTAACTGCGAGTAGTTAAGACATCTATGCGCTCCAGGTGTTACTTTGAATGATTTTGGGTTCCAGCACTATACAACTAAAATACTAACATGGTGCATCATAGACAATAACTTTTTAATTAGTGACACGCAGCTTCAACTTAAAGAAAAAAGTTCAAAATCACCACCTTTGATTTAGAAACAGTCTGAAGCTAGACATTCAGACGCAAGAATACAAGCGTCGATAAACAATGTAGCGGTCAGATTTATATCCTGTAATGCAAATTTTCACCGAAACAATATTCTTAAAATGATACAATCGCTATTGTGTAGTATTCTTCCACAAAATTTATTACATTCACATGTGTAAGTGACTAACAAAATATGCCGCACGACGCTAGTGAAATGATGTTGCTCATTCAAGCTTCCTTTATCAGTTGTATTCTTTTAAATATCTGTTGATTAGTGTTTACATCAATACAAAGCTATTAATCAAATTAAGTTTATATTTAATTGACGGTGGATTTTAAAATAGCCGTACTGACAAGCGACTGCAAACCTACCCGCCAGTCATTCCCGAATTCAGAGCTGACTTCCTTTTCCGAAACGGTTTCTTCATTTGTTCCTTCTGAATCTAAAGGTACTGGGGTCGTAGTTAGAGAAATCACCGCATTTTCAATAGGAACATGACGTGTGACACGCGCTCTAAACGATGCTGATTGGATGTCCTCCAGACTACTTGTGGCACTGACACTTGTACTGCTGGAAATGTCTGTAGCAGCATCACGTTGAACCGTCACGTTAGGATGCCGAGTCAATTGTATGGAACGTTCTAGTGTAGGAGTCGCATCGTTATCTGTGGAACAAAGTAGCGCGCAGCTATGTGGACGGATGCGCTGTATAAGGTTTTCAGGTTGTGGTCGCAGACGACCTCTTTGGTAAGATGTCGGTATTGCAATATCTGTGTCATAGTCGTTCGGTCTACTTGACACAGGAACAGCATTTGATAAAGAGCGCACCAATGGGACTTCTGACAACAAGTCGCGATTGGGTACCACTCCAATCATTGATGGATTAGTGGAACGAGTATAATTTGAAGAGACACCGCGGAAAGTTGGTCGGATAACAGATGGTATGTGGGGTGGATTGCCTAGGTTTCTATTGACTCCCATGGTTTGTATGGCAGTGGACGCTCCAGAAGGTCCACGGATATCAAGACGATTACGAAAGATTTCAGGAAGATCACACAGTACATCAGCATTGCTTTCGCTCGAATTTAGAGTATCTCGATTCAGCTGGATGTCATTTGGACCGTTCATCAAATTCCAAGACTGAATATTTTCAAGATTATTCTCTGAACCAGTATATAATAGAGACTCTCCATCAAGCTGACTACGATTTAAACAGCCACGATTGTGACCCATGGCAAAATTGGGAATAGAATTTTCAGCAAGTTCCAGTCGCGGATTTGAACAGAAGCAATTATTTGTTGATAATGTTTGCGTGGGAATAATGTTATTAAATGGAGGACTGGGACGAAGAGTTCGCGCTTTAGCAAGAAACGAAAAGAAATATAAAAGCATCAGGTTTATACTGGCATTTTGAGCTGTTATATAAAGTATCAGATTATAATTGTTTATCCAATCATTAAACTTGACCTACATATCGAATTATTAAAAGTATGGAGATAGAGGTCATATTCTGAAGGTAGATCTTTTAAGTTTATTTATAAAATCTTCAGCAGCGATAATAGCAAGCATAAAAATGAATTATCGCATGATAAGTTTGCATCCAGATACAGTCTTTATATTTATTGAAACATGAGAGTTTTAATGAACCATATCCAACCAGGCAATCTGAGAAAATGTTTGTGAGATAGCTCTACTTAAGTAAATAATTTGCAAAGAAGTTAATGAAAAAATGAAGATTGTTATCAAGAAAATATAAATGCATAATCAAGATTATGTATTCAGTATTTTTGAAAATAGGTTTGCCAATTATTATTTATTAAACGTTATGGTTGTGTGACTGGTGTGAAAGGTTTAAAGCGTGTAATAAATAAAAAATTGTTTCAAAATAAATTAAACAATGAATTTTGATTTTTATTAAATAAATAATTTACTAGCACATCCATATTCAACAAGATAACGATAAGTCTCTTATTCTTGGCGAATTTGCACCAAACAGTAGTTTATTACTGAGTAATATCAAGACAGTTTAGATGATAAATAAACGTAAAAATAGAAACGCAAGAACAGTATAACATTTGTATAGCAATGTATCATGAATCCTCTCTATAATTATTTACGAAATGTGACAAAACAATCAATATTATGAAAACAGAACGGTTCCTGCAAATTTTCTCATACATTATTTGCAACAATCTTATTGAGTTATTTTTAGAAATGAATTCTCATTAGACCAAATCACGATGCTTCCTGATTGGTTGAAAAAACTGTTAATATTAATGGGATTTGTATGGTTTAGTACAGTAATATTAACATTGTAATAATACATATGAAATAAAACACTTAAATAAACGAATCAAACCTGTACTTATGACCAACGATGACTCTATAATGCATCAAAGCACAATGCTATGATTATATGTTCTATGAGAGTGTTTAAAACATTCATAAATATTGGGATGTTGGAAGAAACTTAATCGCTACATAAATTTAATTTTACAATGAATAGAAGAATGGCAAATAACTCAAAAATAGCATATTGAAGTATGTTCAGATTTTCTATGCCTTTGTGATGAAATTCGTTCAAGTTTAAGCGAAATTGGTATGGGTACAACTTTTGCCTGTTTGATATGAGTTTAATTTGAAATAAGACATGCGGTTTTATGTAAACTCTAACATACAGATTTTAACTGGTGTTCTAAAACATTTAGTAGTAGATTAAGAAACATAATGAATCACATTAAATTAGGGGAAATTTTTTTCCAGTGACGTTTGCTCACTTCACTAATGTGTTCAAAGAAGGTTTCTTTAACAAATGATTTTTGTAACACCTGCTCATTTGCAATTCTCTTTATGAGAGATATTGAAACAATCAGCATTAAACAATGACATTCATCTGGCACATTAGTTTTGTTACAATTAGTACTCACAAATATTGTTTCATTTACTTATCAATATTATTTATTATTATTACTTAATTTATCACTTTATAACAGAAACATGCGTGCAATATTAACCAAAAAGTGGATGTTAATATCTTTTGAATTTAGTGCTAAAAAGCAGAGCTGATTCATAATACAGGTTGTTATTACGAATAAAAGTATCGCCGAATAATTACGAATTATTAACCCAACATGCTGGCCAAATGTTTAGGATACATTCAAAAACTACTTATAATCTCCCAAGATGTTGAATCGACATCGTCTGCACCTCTTTAGTTAGTCAGATAGAAGGAAAGCGTTTTAGACTTTTTGCCGGATACAGATAACAAAACAAAATTGGTTTCAGTATTTTGAAAAGCGAATGTTTCTCAGACATCATGAATCATTTCTGATAATCGTTGCTACCAATGTGATGTAGTGAAATAAATTATAGTGTGATTCGTGAAACCAGAAGATCAATCAGAAAATTGGCTTTAGGGTTGTAAGTAACTATCAAAGAATTAAAAAATGTTCCAATTTAACAAATTAGTTTCAAGTTCTGAGTAAATATTTTGTGATACTGTGAAAATTTTCACGCATTTTGTGTATGGAAAGCATAATTAAAAATTATCAGATATAAATATTATTCAGTTCTGGAACACTTACCACTCGAACTGCGTCGAACCATTGTTAACGGGTTTCTACTAGAAAAATATTGTGATCGATGACCCGGAATAGCAGGGAGATCTGAACGAAGACTTATATAGCAATCATCATTTGGATCGAGAAGATTGCGGAAGCTTCTGAACCTAATTCTATTTTCGGGTTCGCTCCATGTGGGCAATTCACGATATTCAGGAGAAGGTTGTGTCATCAATAAGAAAAAATGATTGCAGTCGACCAAATTTCCTTTATGAAATCAGTTTTCATATAAATAACTAATACTGCTGAAGAAAAAAGAGTGCAATAGTCACAAGCATCCTACATATTAATTATTTTATTTTTTATTCATTAATTAAAATTTAACATGTGTTTTAACATATTTCACCACATTGGATATGCTGTGGCAAATTAACTTGCACCTCAATCATAGTTATCTCAGGCATTAAATCCTGCTCACCAAACTCCAGCGAACCAAGTAATATTAATAAGGATGATTCGTACAACTATTTCATTGAAATTCTGAAACTATTTGGACAATGTGAATAATACAAAAACTACTGTTGAAGGCATAAATGGAAATATCACACAGAACATTATAGGATTCTTATATATTAATCATATTCATAGGGTACGGGGAAGCTCGTCCACAAAGCTAAGAATGCCAAAAATTATTAAGCAAATTACAATTTTCGACAAGTAAGCAGGATTTTAATCTTACAGTTTGAATAAAATATTTTATCAATACGCTCGCCTAATGTTGAATAGAATGTGAGAAATAGATCTAAACTCTCGTAAGAAAATAGAACGTTTGGCTTTGTATCTCAAAATAATCAGCCATATATTAGAGTAGCTGAAGACATTTTAAAATCACCGAAAAATATAATCAGAAGAGTGATAAGACACCAGACGGAGGGTAGGTTGTAGGAATTATTTTCATCTGATATAATTCCTTAATAATTCCAAAAGTAAGTTTATTTCCATAAACTTTTTCCATCATGATGCCGTATGTCGTTTTTGCTTAAATCAACTGAACACACACTTGCGCTTCTTACAGCGTGAACGTCTGATAACTTACGTGGTGCCGAACTACTATTTACTGTTTTCAGATTACTAACCCAGCATATTTCTTCCCTTTTCGGTTATTCACTGCTTGTTTCATCTACGACGAGCAATTATCCCGGTGAAAAAATAACACGGGTCAAATATATTGTTAGCAATAATCGGAGTGGACCGCACAAGGATTACGTAAGTCTGTTGTTGATACTCAGTGTTTTCTTATCCTATATATATATATATAGCTTATCCGCTATAAGGTATGTTTCAATATCAACTGATAATTTGGAAAACAATTACCTGATTTGTTTGAGAATAGTTTTTCCTATTGATAAAAATATATGCAAGCCACATGATTAACGGCACGCAAATCTATTATTATGAATTATGAAAATAACGAGATGAATAATAAACTGGATAATTTAATGATATTTTGAACTCCACTTCAAAAGCGGTGTACGTTTTCTAATTGTAAAAACGCCTCGAAAATATCCATTTTGGATATGTATACAATATACGACCTTACAACATTAATATTAAATCGATCGACTCAAACAATTTGTAGCGATCATTTAAAATCAGCAGTCAATATTCAGCCCAAAATTGACTCAATCTAGAATTTGAAATGAAATGGAGAGTTGTTTGTTCATGTCAATTGTTATCCTGGTTTTGATATGATTTTTGATCAAATTTGTAATAATATTTATGGAATTGAAAATTCATGGTGATTTTCGTAAGCGATATGAGTGTTGTCTCTGATTTAAACTATTGATGCTTAATTTTTTAAAAACGCCTGGAAGGAAATGCTTCTAAAAATGCTGATTCACAGTCAAAACGGACCAGTTACTCTTATTTGCTTTCGTTTTCATTACACTTGTAGCAACCTGTAATTTCACTTTCTTTCCAATTGTATTTTCGTTTCCCTCGATGCTTGCTTTAATCAACAATTTGTACATACTTATCTTTGTATCATTTTTACTCATTGACTTAGAAGTTATCGTTTTGTTCCGATAATCGATATTGCCATATCGATCTATCGATTTCTTCTTGTCCTATTCACTCATAGACTATGGATCTTCTGTTTCGTTAAATGAGTTGTCGTTGCTCATCCTTTGTATCACATTCTGTAAATAATCAATAATTAACAATATACTTTGGTCTGCGCGTCTCCTGGTTCTGCTATTGTTCGTCGTGCTGCACAGCTGGTTGTTCGTGAATCGAGACGGTTAACGGCAAGATTAACGTGTCACCGGACCTTCAAGCTTTACGAATTATTCGTCCCTGATTGACGTGACACAGGAGTTTTGAAGTCGAATCAATTTGTATGTGTGTGGATAATTGCACCGGACATTAAACCGTCACTTTCCGTGAGTTCGTCCATTCGTCCTGCATTCAATATAACATTTACTGTTATAACTTGCACATGTCCACTACATAATTGGTGAGCCCGCTTTCCATTTCTCGCTCAGAACTCCCATATATTTTTTTCAATTTTGCTATAATGTCATTCGAACCTACTGACACGTCCGATTCTCAATTGAATGTTATTGGAGGCAACACTCCAGCTTTTGACCCAGCAAACACACTCATTTGTTTCATTCAGCTCGAAGGAATGTTTCGTTTTAGACGCATTACTAAACAAGAAACTATGTTTTCCTACGTGCAATCTCAGCTGCCGTCGTATATAGCGAAAGACGTTTTAGACATTCTTGATCCGATGCCAGTAAATTCGCCCTACGACACCCTCAAAGCCGCTGCTCTTAAACGCACTATGGCTTCTGACGAGGCGAGGTTAAAACAATTGCTCGCTGGGGTAGAGCTCGGGGATAGAACTCCGTCACAACTTCTACGACACATGCGTTCTCTCGTGGGTAACTCAAAGCTGGATGATTCCGTATTGCAACAACTTTGGTTGAATTGATCACCAGCCAGTGCTAAAGCCATCCTTGCAGTATCTGTCGATAAAGTTGGTCTAGACACTCTTGCTGAACTCGCCCACAAAATACACGAAAAATTTAGGCGAACCAACGTTAATCAGGCAGGCAAAAGCAGTTAAAATATCAGAGCTAGAAACCTTCAAAGCAACGTTGACCAGAGAGCTTCATCATTACAGCTCACCAAATCCTCACATGGAGTGTTCTAAAATCTCCCGATCCTCACTTCGCCATCGATCCAGAAGTAGAAGTCACTCTCGTCCTCGCAATACCAACTGGTTTCGCTATTACCTTCGCCGTTTCGGAGACGCGCGCGTAACTGCCGTCCAGGTTATAAACACCCTAACGCACTCACAGCCACCCAAGTCGGGAAACCAGCTTGCCAGTCAGTAATGGCGACGGCTGCTCCTGGCAAACCCACCAGTCGCCTCCTGTATGTATATGATGCGTCGAATAAACTTAACTTTCTCGTGGACACTAGTGTCGAAGTTAGCGTTATACCGCGTAGCTGCGAAAAACGTGACTTACGTTTATCAGGCATCACACTGCAGGTGGCTAACGAATCGAAAATTTTGACTTATAATAATAATAATAATTATTATAATATATTCTCGGTAAACCAAGGCATGCAAAACATGATCAGGTTATCAATATGTACAAAATAAATAAATTGTAAAATGACCTTATCAAGCGGAATTTTTGAACATTTTTTCCGTTTAATAAAGGATGGTAAATTTATAAGGGTAAAAAAGTTAGTTTTTCCGCGCAATGTCGCACAGTAATAAAGTTTCATCTAGATTGCATCGAAATAATCAAATGAAAAGGATGCGATTAATTCTGGAGCCGAGATTGAAAAAAAAGAAAATAACAGAAAAATTTATGAAGGAAATGGTGCATGTGAAGATATAATTGTCACAGTAAAAATAAATTTTCGAAATAAAGAAAGTTCCTCTCTTTGACTTCTTCGGAATGTTGGTGGGTGTGATCGAAGAAAAGCACATAAAAATCCGAAGTTAAATTGAAAAAAATTAGAAAATAGAGGGGATAAGGAGAGATTGTGGTTTAAATTGCATGAGGTTTGGGCCGGATGTACGATTCAGGGAAGTCGAAGAATTGTCGGATAAGGGAAACCAAAACTGTTTGCCAGTATGGATTTCGGTTCATGTAGAAGAATCAGTCTTACGCGGAAGAAGCAAGGACCAGTATCGGAGTTGGTTTCGGAGTCGGATAGACTGGAACACTATTAAAATTACGGTCATAAACTTTTGAAACTCGATCTCGGAATTAGACGTGAATTCCCTTTCGTCTTCTTGATAGCCGATGTTCAGAAAGCTATCATCGGCATCGATTTTGTGACGAAATACGGTCTGGTAGTCGATCTCCGACACCGATGGCTTCATGACAATACTACGTCATTGAACGTGTCCGGTAAACTATGTTTCATCATCTCACCCAGTCCTCGCATATTCGTGCCGAGCAATGCCACATACAGCGACATCCTGCGTGAATTCCCGGACTTGACACGCGTATCGCCATACTCGGAGACTCACACCCACGATGTTCAACATCACATCGTTACTAAAGGGCCTCCGGTTTTTGCCAAAGCTCAAAGGCTGCCACCAGAGAAAATAAAAGCAGCAAAATGCGAGTTCGAACATATGGCTGCATTGGGCATAATTAGACCGTCAAGCAGTCCGTGGGCATCGCCGTTACATATGGTCGCCAAGAAGAACGGCGATTGGAGACCTTTCGGAGATTATCGTGCGTTGAATAGCGTTACCCAACCCCGCCGCTACCCTATTCCGCACATACATGATTTCTCACTTAGCCTTCACGGAAAATCAGTTTTATCTAAACGGGATCTCGTACGTGCATACCATCAGATCCCCATGGCCCCCGACGATATTTCTAAGACTGCTGTAATTACGCCATTTGGTCTTGTCGAATTCCTTCGCAAGCCCTTCGGTTTGCGCAACGCAGCACAGTCTTTTCAACGGTTCATGGATCAGATTCTTCGTGGTCTTGATTTCGTCTTCGTGTATATCGATGACGTATTAATAGGTAGCTCATCACACGAGGAGCATGTACGACACCTCCGTGAAGTCTTCTTCGCCCAATACGGCGTTACTATCAATCCCGACAAATGCGTTTTGGCCAGTCGACCATTGATTTTCTCGGCCATAGGATTGACAGTGATGGAATAAGCACACTGCCCGAAAAGACACGGTCCATACTCGAATACCCAATGCCACAATCAATCAAAAGCTTAAGCCGTTTCCTATGCATCGTTAACTACTATGGACGATTTATCCCCAACGCCGCTAAAATACTTCAACCGCTAACTGACATGCTTAAAGGAAATCCCAAAAAGTTGACGAGTACAACCGCTGCAGAATCCGCATTAGTCGAGGTTAAAGAACTTTTGAGCAACGCTTCCGCTCTGAGTCACTTGAAAACCGACGATAACGCACAAGTCGCAGTCGGGGCCGTACTGCAGCAAGAAGTAAGCGGAGAGATACAACCACTGTCCTTTTTCTCACGGAAGTTACAACCAGCCCAGACTAGGTATAGCACTTTTGGACGCGAACTTCTCGCCATTTACCTAGCTATTAAACACTTCCGTCACCTACTCGAGGGACGCACCTTTACTGGGTTCACTGATCACAAGCCAATTGTTTATGCGTTCAGTTCTCCGACAGACCGAAACTCTCCAAGAGAAATTCGTCAACTTGACTTCATCGCGCAGTTCACTACAGATATTAGACATATCGATGGTGACCGCAACATAGTCGCTGATGCCTTATCGCGTTGCACTATCCAACAGATAAGCAACTCAGTACTCGATCTCAGAGAACTGGCCAGTCATCAGGAAAACGACTCTGAATTTTCCGAAATTGTCGCAAATAAGTCACTCAAATTTGCCCTTTTGCCGCTGCTTGATTGCGACGCCAAGATCCACTGTGACATATCGACCGGCAAGCCGAGACCTTTCGTCCCGCAAACATATCGCCGGAAGATCTTCGATCACTTTCACGGATTGTCACATCCGAGTATTCGTTCAACTGTGAAAATCATAACAGAACGATTAATTTGGCAAAATTTGCAACGTGAAATCCGTCATTGGGCCAAACACTGTGTAGCTTGCCAACGCAGCAAAATTCATCGACATATCCGTGCCACTTTCAGCACATTCCCTGTACCCGACGGTCGATTCAAGCATATCCACCTGGATATTGTTGGTCCTTTACCCGTTTCCCGAACGTATAGCTATATCTTGACATGCGCTGATAGATACACTCGCTGGCCTATAGCTGTCCCAGTTCGTGACACCTCCACAGATACCATCGCACGACCATTCGTCAATTCATGGATATCCATTTTTGGTGTACCCGCTACTATTACCACCGACAGAGGATCGCAATTCACAAGCGCTTTGTTCCGTGAACTAAACCGTTTACTAGGATGTGATCATGTGCGTACTACTGCATATCATCCTACAGCCAACGGTCTAGTCGAACGTTTTCATCGTCAATTGAAAGCTGCTATTACCTCTTGTTCTGGAACAGAGTGGTCTGAATGTCTTCCTATCATACTTCTCGGTATTAGAAACACCGTTGAAGAAGACATCGGTTGTTGCCTCTCAGAATTTGTATTTGGTACAACACTGAGACTGCCTGGCGAGATGATACTGGATACCCGCACTACTGGTGAAATCGACCCAGGATCTTACTGCTCGAGACTCAGGAAACACTTCCAGGCCATCAAACCAGTACCGACCCGCGTCGCTGACCGCCCTTCATTCATGCACAACGACCTCAAAAATTGCCCCTATGTCTTCGTTCGGGTTGATGCTGTCAGAAAGCCATTACAAACCCCGTACGAAAGACCATTTAAAGTAATCGATCGCAAACCCAAATATTTCGTTTTGTTACGCAACGGCGTTGAAGACACAGTCAGCATAGATCGCTTAAAACCTGCATACATCGAGGGAAAACCGTCACAAGGGGCTACCCCTGCGAACCCACCTACACAACCTATGAATAACAATGACGTTACATCCAAGCGACCCTTACCTATCCTGTCTACCCCTTCATCTCGTCAAACACGTGCCGGCCGTAGAGTGAGGTTCCCCGCAAGACTGGTTGAGTACATACCATAGACGGTGTATCGAGCGTTCATCCGTTGACTCACGCTCTAGGGGGGGTTCTGTAGCAACCTGTAATTTCACTTTCTTTCCAATTGTATTTTCCGTTTCCCTCGATGCTTGCTTTAATCAACAATTTGTACATACTTATCTTTGTATCATTTTTACTCATTGACTTAGAAGTTATCGTTTTGTTCCGATAATCGATATTGCCATATCGATCTATCGATTTCTTCTTGTCCTATTCACTCATAGACTATGGATCTTCTGTTTCGTTAAATGAGTTGTCGTTGCTCATCCTTTGTATCACATTCTGTAAATAATCAATAATTAACAATATACTTTGGTCTGCGCGTCTCCTGGTTCTGCTATTGTTCGTCGTGCTGCACAGCTGGTTGTTCGTGAATCGAGACGGTTAACGGCAAGATTAACGTGTCACCGGACCTTCAAGCTTTACGAATTATTCGTCCCTGATTGACGTGACACAGGAGTTTTGAAGTCGAATCAATTTGTATGTGTGTGGATAATTGCACCGGACATTAAACCGTCACTTTCCGTGAGTTCGTCCATTCGTCCTGCATTCAATATAACATTTACTGTTATAACTTGCACATATCCACTATACACCCACCCCCTAAAACCGTTTTCTTGCAGTTTGCACTCATCGGGTAGGGACAGTAGGATGAAGATCCGCATGCACTTGAAACAGTGAAAGAATGTTTAAAATGTTGCGCTTGCATGATACTGTTGGATAACGTTGGTACTGCTAACCTGTCAAGTAAAATGAACACACACATGTAAAAAGTGTGTGAACCCATCAACAAAAAACACATTTTCAAACACTTCAATCACACAGACACTCCGTGACCGGTTTGTTGTTGTTTGCAGTCATCAGGTATGATCAGGTTTAAATTCTGGCTACATGAGTGTGAGCTCATATGATTGAACAGGTTGGTCGTACCAACCTTTCCCAACAGTGACATACAAGCGCAACTTGTTTACCATTATTCCACTTCGGATCCGGATCATACTGCCCCTACATGATGAGTGCAATCAGCACGAAACCGATCGTGGGAAGTGTGTAATGGAAAGGCATCCAAATAAGCTTTGCCGTTCACGATTATCGGTTTAAACCCTGTCTCAATGTGTTTGGCTTCATATGATTAAACAAGTTGGTCGTACCAACTGAGAACTCAGAACTCAGAAATTTTATGGTAAGAAAAGCAGTGTACTTAACAATAAGCATAGGATGACAGGTATATGGAGTAAAATTACAAAATCTCTCAAAAGTCAATAGGGACAGTCACATACCGCATGGTTCCTCATAAACTCATCCAGTTTAGAAGTTAAAACCACAACAGATTACGAGCGTGTGATTTTTTCTGGCAAAAAGTTTAAAGTGAAACAAATTCTTACCGAGAAAATTTTTTGGCGAATATCCAATCGAGAATGCGGAATTCTTAAAGCCTTTGAATGTTTTCGTGTTTGTGTACGGCCATTGGGCTTTAGCAAGTGTATAAGTAGATAGTTCTTAGTATGCAGGATTTTGTATGCGAACAGGAAGTCACTCCGTATCCGTCGTTGTGTAAAATCATGTAGATTTAGTTTTAACATTCACTCTTTGAAAGGCGATTTTCTGTAACGGGACACCAAATTTGTCGCACGATGATAAATCCTGTCAAGTAGTTCGATATCATTCCTATGCTTGGATGAAATATTCCATAACAGGACGTATATGCGTATTAATGAACCAGGATAAAGTTTCTGGCCTGAAAATCCTGAATATCCTCTTTGAGAATACTCCAGATACGGCAGGCTTTATTGTACACTGTCCAGCAATGATGTCCAAAGAATAAACGATACCCAGATACCCAGATCTTTTTCTGCGGTTGTCCAGACGATATCTTGCGTGCCAAGCTGATACGTGTGGTGCAGAGATTTTCCATGCCTCAGCATTTTAAATTTCGCAGGGTCAAATGGTAACTCATTTGACTGGGACCAATGATCCCACCTATCCCGTTGTAATGCCATACAGTCATTAACATACCTGGCACGTTTACAAATTTTAATATAATCGGCAAATAGTTTTACGTGTCATTTAATATCTCCATTCATATACACCAAGAACAGAAGAGGCTCAAGCACGGAGCCTCGCGGAACTCCACTTGTGACGTCTATTCTTCTAGAGAAGTTGCTGCCAACGCGATCTTGGACGTGTCTATCAGTAAGATAGTCCCATATCCCATTCAGCAACATTCCCGTTATTCCATAATCTTCGAGCCTTTTCATTAAAATGTCATGTTGACTCTATCGAAAGCTTTGGAAATGTCGATGTAGCAAGCATGTAAACACTCACCTTTGTCTAGTACCGTGGCACATACCTCGAACGTTGTAAGAAAAATAAATAAACAGCAGCGATTACTCCGAAAACCGTGTTGTGCTGCAGTCAAATTATTCTGGTTTTCAAAAAGTTATCTAATCCGCGCAGTCACAATACGTTCCATTAAATTAGAGATCACCTGGGGTAGCGTTACCGGTCTACAGTTTGCTGTGCCTGAACGACTACCACCTTTGTAGAAAGGAGTTATCATCCCGAATTTCCACTGCGGTATTATTTTTCCTTCATGTAGGGTGAGATTAAATAAGCGCGTGAGAGGAGCAGTCAGAGCAACGCGACACCTGCGAAGTATGGCGAAGGTAAATTTGTCTGCGCCAGGGGACTTAATTTCGTTTAGTTGACAAAGTTCCCGCCAAACCATGTATTCGTTGACAGTCATTTCACTTAGTAATTCAAAATGTGGCGAATTTAGTGAAACTCGATATGGAATACAACGCTTGGGATTGAAGACAAATGAGTAAAACGTTGCTAAAGCATCGGCGGTATCTTGGGCAGTGTGGGTCAATCTTCATTAACTGTCTTGTAGAGAAGCTAAGGATTCTTTTCCATTCTCTAAAGCAAGTTCCATTTGAATTACATGCGATCTCCTCTTACAAGAGTCGTGACGTGATTCCGTATCTTACAGACTCGCTTCCATGTTGCTTCCGTACAAAACTTATAATGAGTAACCTAAGACTCTCGATTAACAGCTAACCATTTTTAGTTCTACACCGAATAACAAACTGGTTGTTGTAGCTTTGTTTTCTTTTTGAGGTCATCCGGTCAGGGTTGTGAGCAGCACTGTTCAGTGGTGTGTGCACAAGCAGTTGTTCCGTCCAGCGGTCGATGATGAATATCATAAGCGCGACAAAAAACGGTGTTCACGAAAAGAGCAAAATCAGAATTGAATCCGACGATACGCTTCGGTAGTTGATCGCACGATATTAAATATATAACCAGTCGATGGCGAGGAGTAAGATCTTCCCGCTGACCTTACTCCGTTTGATGACTTGAAGAGTATTAACAGCGTTGAACGCTTAGATCCAATATGCAAAAATCACGAGAAATCCGAATTCGCTCGTATTATCGAATGCCGCTACTTGAATGGTATATCCGGAAAGCTGAGTTCGAGGGGACTCCAACAAGGTATAATATATCCACGTACGTGTAAGTGTAAGAACAGTATATTCTGATAATCATGATCTCAAAATAACGCGAGCTCACGGCACGTATTATCGTCAACCTAAAGTAGCATACAAGCGCAACTTGTGGACCTGCCACTCTGTTATACAATTTTCCGTATTTCATTGTTTAAATTGCGAACATTGTCACGATGCGGACTATGAAAATGTAGAAGGTATTTTTATTCTGTCCGTGTCTGTTTTACTTGAAACAGTGTAACTTCGACCACTGCTCACTTCACTAGCTTGCATGACTTTAAAACGAAATTAGACGACTTTTTATTGAATGATTCCTTTCCCGAACACTTATATACTGCTCAATATAAAACTTTATCTTGTTCATACACTCACAGTTCAATTTTTACCCTCTTAATTGTTATTCAGTTTGCTGCTTTTTAGACCATTAAAAACTTGAATAACCTTAAAACATGTCTACATTGATGAATCATAATTCAAATTTCGAAACTTCAAGGATTTCCGTAATAGATTGTGTAATTATGCTTGAATAAACTGATTTGATCACTGCATCTAGCGGATGGTTTATTTCATTTTGTTTTAGTGTTTTCAGCTCGCTTGGACAAAGCACGCGATGCAATCTAATCAGTTTGCATCTTTAGGCATCAGAGCGTCATATTATTCATGTTTACATTCTAAATTGTGAGTTGATGCTACTTGCAACTTTGTAGAAGCAACGGTTTAGATGATATTTGCCTGATAGCCCACGGTAGAGCAGGCAGATCTGTCTGGATCCAAATGCGGTAAATCTGTCTGGGATATAACGCGATGCTCCGACCGTTCTCAATGTTGCAAATATTGCACCTCTGCACATTAGGATACTTTTGTATTCGTACTAGGTGTCTGATGCTGTTTGAGTTTGCCCGTGACCTCCTGGTTGGTATTTTAAAAACGGGGTGTCGATGTGTTTCGGTGTTATTAACTGCATCAAGCTTCTCAATATGTTGGAACCACCTGACAAACACTTGCTCGAACACTGCATGAAGAGGTGAGAATTCAACGCATCACAAATTACACGTTTCGTGGCCATGAATTTTTTGTCATTTCAGGTAAACTAAATTGCTTTGGAATACATCACACAAACAACTTTAAGAGGATGTATATTCACTGTTTGCACGTGTCTGCTCAGATATCGAAATGCCTCTCAACCACGACTTTAATAGAGTGAACACAATAAGTGTCTACACCCTAGAAAGCAGATTTTGCAGAAGAAACTGTAATCTGAATGCTAATTAACAAACTAATCTCATTGCTGATACCGAAATTTTGCTGACAACTTTTATCGCAAAACCAGAACTGTTATCACATCGAATAGAAATTCATCGAATTGATCGCCTTATAAATGGGGTTGAAATTCTTTTGTTTACATGTCTCCACTTAGTTTGAAACCACTATTTGTTCACTACTTACATATCATAGACTCTTTGTGGCGTTGTGTTCACCTCATGCAGTGGAGTTTGGCGATTGTGAGTGTTTTTTACGCCTATTTCATATACGGAGCTTGATACCGATTCAAAGCTTATGGAGTATATACGGAATGTTTTTTAATTACAGCACATATATGTATTAACGAGGGGTAATTAAAATTTGCCCAAGCTTTCTGTAAGATATGCACGCGATGTTTTCGCAAATAAATTCAAGGAATCTATAGAAAATTTAACTTTCATAATCATGTGAGAAAACGTACAGGATTTTGTGTAGCGATTACACTTCTTTTTGATTTTTTTCTGACCCACAGAGAATTAATGATTGAAGAAACGCACAGTGGACCACACTTTAAAAATGATCATGTAGACGTGGCATCGTGCTTTGATTGCTGTGCGAGTAATAATACTGAAATTTCCGCGAACAATTTCAATGTTTATTCATTATAACTAACATATAAAATTTGTCTGAGTTCGATTCAATTCACTTCAATTCAATTTAATGTTCTAAAAAGCATATAGCATTACAAAACATACAGAATAATATGTTAATTACAAATAACATAAGTAGTAAAACGGGTTTGTTTGCTGACATTCCATACCCCGAAACATATCTTACAGGATTTATTCACGCGAAGGGATACGAGAAATTATCGGACCCATGAATATGCGGTGATCGTACCCCATTCCCGGCTGAATTGTAGAAGGTATTTTTCTCTGTCCGTGTCTGTTTTACTTGTAACAGTTTACCTTCAACGGTTGCTCACTCCACTAGCTTGCATGAATTTAAAACGAAATTAGACGAATTTTTATTGCCTTATTCGTTACCAGAACACTCATATACTGTTTAATCTACTTCCTTATATTGTTTATACACTTAAATTTCAATTTTTACCATCCTATGGTTCTTGTTAAGCTTGTTGCATTTTAGACCATTGAAAACCTTGAATTACCTTAAGCAGTTTTGCAATCAGGTGAATATCCATAGGGCAGAAACTGTTTTCAATCGGTTGGATGGCACATGTAAATCCATGGAGTCAAGATGTATACTTTACTTTGATGCATGGGTTCAAATTTCAAAGCTGTAATCGTGTAAAATTTATAGGTTCAATGTTTGGATTGGTCGACATGGTCGGCAGAAATCGGTAATTGGGAATCAGTTGTACGCAGCGGCCTGATTTGCGTTCCGCGGCCAAGAGCTGTATCTGCTTCTCTCCAGCTTGCAGTCGACGTTTTACACAATTCCTCCAATGTGAGCGGTCAAGAATAAGTTCATCCCAACTCGCGGGGTCAATGCCAAGAGCTTTCATGTCTCTTTTTCAAGCTTATTTGTACCGCAATTGCGGTCTGTCCAATGGTCGACTTTCTGATTTTAACTCACCATAGTGTAGAACTTTCAAAATACAACCGTTTTCCATTTTGTTGACCTAGCAAAGCAACCGCAAGCGGCGCTGTCGTAGTAGGGTGAACATGGTTCTGAAAGCACTTCAACGTTAGTCACTTTGTCAATCCACGATACGACGGATTCTTCGTAGATGGAGAGCATTCCGTTTCCGTTCGTGTCTTGCGTGGGTGGTCCAGGTTTCACTGCCGTACAGTAAAGCATTTAGTACGCACGCGCTGTACACCATCATCTTTGTCTTTACAGTCAGCTTGCGGTTACCCCAAACACGAGAGTTCAATCGGGACAAAATGACAGCTGCTCTGCCAATGCGCTTATCAATCTCCGTGTCTAGCGAGAGGTTATCCGCAATGGTTGAACCAAGATATGTGAAATGATGTACTGGTTCAAGCTGACAGTTTCCGACAGTGATGATTGGTGACGATACAGTCCCTTGGCCAAGGACTTTGGTCTTGCTCATGCTGATTGCTAGACCAGTCTTTGCATGCCGACGAAAAACAGTCCATTAGCGACTGTAGGTTCTTTTGGGAGTGAGCAACAAAGGCTGCATCGTCGGCAAACAACAGGTCACGGATTAGCACATCCCGTGCTTTGGTTTGTGCTTTCAACCGGTTCAGGTTGAAAAGCTTACCATCACTTCGCGTGCGTATGTAAATTCCTTCTGATCTTGTCCTAAAAGCGTACTTCAGAAGCAGAGCAAAAAAAATGCCGAACAGCGTTGGAGCAACACACCGTTGTTTCACTCTTTGTCGAATTTCAAAGGCTTCGTAACTGAAACCGTTAACGTGGAACGAAATAACGAGTCTGAGCAGCCTTGGGGGACAGCCTATCAGATCAAGTATTTTGAAATGACCCTGCCTGCTGACCTAGTCGAATACTTTAGTTAAATCAATAAAAACAGCGTATAATGGCATACGCTTTTCCAGACACTTTTCTTGAAGTTGTTTCAAGGAGAAGATCATGTCAACGGTTGATCTTCCCTTGCGGAAGCCACATTGAGATTCAGAGTAAATTCTATCAGTTAATATTTGTAGTCGGATCTGTAAGACTTTAGCATACAATTAGCCTACAACATTCAGAAGGGAGATTCCTCAGTAATTGTTTCAGTCGCATCTCTCACCCTTATTCTTAAATAGCGTGAAGATCTTTGTGTCTCGCATCTCTTGTGGGACAAACTCCTCATGCCAGCACTGAAGAAGCAAATGTGAAGAGGCTGTAATAATGCTGCTCTACAGCATTTGATGAGCTCAGGTGGAATTCCGTCATCACCAGAGGCTTTCCCATCCGCTAAGCGGTCGATTGCCCTTTTGAGCTCATCATGAATAGGGGAGTATCTAGATGTTCAATGGTTGGCAACCGCTCAACATTTTCAAGTACATGCGGTAAAACCGTACTGTCCCTGGAATAGAGAGATCAGAAGTGCTCTATCGAACTTTCCATCTGCTGAGTTTGGTCGACAATCGGGCTACTAGATACAGAATTAATGGGAGCCTTTTTGAGTTTGTTTGGACCAATGGCTTTATTGATACCATGATGCATACCGTGAAAATTTCCAGTATCCGCAGCATTTTGGATACTGAGGCCAAATTCAGTCAATTTGCACATCGTCTTGCAGTATGTTGGACCTTATATCTAGCCGCACTTAGAAGTCGTAAGTTTTCATCTTTTTTAAATTTCAAGTAGTCTGAACTACAATAATTTTTGCGAGCCTGAATATTTTTTACCTGTAGTAGTATTTTTTTGCATTTCTTCTATCAATATGGACACTACCACATAACCAGTAGAATACACAGGAATTCATCGGTCATACATCACTTCTTTAGTTTAGTGAAACAATTCCTCGACTATAGTTTGCTCAGGTAGAAGCCATTTTGTGACTCGAAGTGTGACTAGCCAACAAGCAATACACAGTAACGTCGTTGGAAGTTTACCGCTCACAATGGCGTCTGAAATCGCAGAGATCATTTACAACATATCGGCTGAACAGCCATATGAGTTACTAAAATTGGTTTTAAGGTCACGCACAGCTTTGTATGATTAACAAAATCTCCGGACGCTGCTCTCGGGTATCTAAGTAGGTGTCGATACACCGTCACGGCTTCTTCGCCGTATGCTCTAAATACGGGGTACCATGTCAGTCGCTGAGTCCGTTTTAAGGCAATTGTGACATCAGAAATTGCCCAAAACATTCGAATGACACATTCAGTAGTCGAAAACGACTGTAGTTTCGAAAAGCTTGCTAATCTTGAAGACCAAGCGTATGAAAACCGTAAGCCATTCCTGGTGCTATGCAAACGTACCGTAACTCTGCTTTTTCAACACTCGAGTTGGAACTTACGTCACTTAAATTGAAACTCAAGAACCTGTCCTCACACTTTCGATTTGTGACAGAATCAATATCTAGAGCAACAACACTCCACGAAAGAAACAGCGGCATTCAAGTATAACTTTGTTTACCACCCATCCACTGTTTCTTGGCTCACTGAACCTAATCTTACTGTCTCCACCTGATGACGGCAAACAGCCAGAAACCGGTAGTGTGTTAGTGCGGGGAATGTGAGCAACACATTACTTTGGTCACCAGAATCTTATTGTCATTCCCGGTTCTTACGTTTCTCTAGTCAAGGGCAAACCGACAGTATCTTGACTAATGTGTAGACTATGATTGTGTGACACTGTGCCTGGATCGAGGCTTATGATTTCAAACATAAATCGCAATGTCCAAAAAAAGTCAGATTATACAATCAATAATGAATGATAACAGAGCAAAATCTAAATGAATAACGGAAAGAAAAGTCTCGGAAAAATTACGCAAGCTAACGAAAAAGAAGGAAATCTTTCTGCATCTGAAGCCACACAGTCAGTCTAAATCAGAATTGCGTTTGCACAGCATTCAAAATTATAAAATCGGTACCTGGCGAGACCGACATGCAAAGAGGAGATTCAAACTAAAACGATAAAGCATTCAAAGTTACGAACAATTGTGGAAGACATATTGGGTTTGAGGAACGATCGGTTCTTCGAGTGAATCGTCTGATTGTTGAGATTGACCGCATAAATTTTGCAAGCGATCGAGGAGACTCGAGGCGAAATTAGTGGTGCCGCTCAGACCCGATTGTCTAACAGAGGAGGCTCGGTAATGCTGATGCGGGAATAAACTTTCATCCACGATTTGCAGACAACAAGCACTGGGAAGAGATGGAACGGGAGTGATTGTAGAGTATTCGGGCACGGAAGGATCGGTTCCAACGCAACACGGAATACGTGGAGATTGCTGAGGGTGGCGAGAAACCGTGGTATGAAGATCAGAAACCACCGAACAATCTGATACGACCATCGATGTTGAACTGGAATGGTTTTCGGAATCTCGGATTTGTTCCACGCACATGGGTGGACTAGGAAGCGAAGATAAATGCTCAAACGGAATGACGTCATTCTCGGTGGGAAAAACAACTTGTGACGTAGACAGATTAGGCGTTTTGGAAGAAATGTGTGATTCGGCTCGGGAGAGCCCAGAATTTACATGGAAATGGGATCTTCTCGATGAAGATGGCACAGAGGAGTTTCGTGAACGAGATTTCACCCGGCGCCAAGAGTGACGTGCTCTGGAGGATATTGGTTCCGACAATTGAGACGAAGAATCGTTGGAGACAGTTTCGATCGCGCTGAGACGTGAGAGTTCGCCCTCCTGTAAACAAGGTGTCTAAATCGATTAGGAAATGATATGCAAAAAATAAAGAAAAATACAAGGATTTGCAATCATTATAACAGGTACAAATGAGAAAAAGAAAGTCGATTGTTCAGGGTAAAGCGGTTCAGAGTGGCAAAATGAAATCGTGGAACAGGTTGGCATTAAATCTATAAGCCTGCATCAGGCAGACGAGCAAAAACAGCAAAACATGAACGAATACGTTGGTTCTATTAACAAGTAGTCAAAATGAGCGCGTAAGAACAACCAACAAGTTATGTTAGATCGATAATGGACAAGACGCACACCTTGTAGGAAACCAGATTTTGAGAATCGGATTCAAAAAGATCATTGCTAACAAAAATAACTGGACAGAATCATACTGGTTAACCTCTGGTCAGAAGGAGCACACTGCAGTCAGGTAAATTCACACAAAGTGGCATTGCTGAGTGTTGGAAGGATGCAATTCATGCTTACCTTGCACGGAATGAGGTACGTGGCTTTGAAAAGGGATTTATGCCGTGGTTGTGTTTTAAGGCTTTTACGAGAGGGTTCGATAAAATGCATCATAATCATCACTGACAACATTAAACCGGTAAGAATTACCGTGTGCTTAACTGTCGTACAACCATGAAATAGTAAAGATTCTAAAAAGATGGGCAAAGGCGGGACCTCAAAAGCTGTTGAACTTATAAACGATTGGACACAGACGATTGGGATGAAATACCTACACCTCGAATCAAACATGCATTCAACCATGTGTTGTGAACGAGTAGCGAGACATCAGCATGACAGATTCCTTGCGGCTTTCACTGCCGCACATCATAACAAGCTTCCCTCGCCACTTCACTTGACAACAGACAACAAGGTTAATCAAACACTTATAAGAAGATGTGTACAACAAGACCGCCAATGAACACGATTTTGGGTCATATCGCTAAGCGTAAAAAGCCACCGTGAATTTTCATATTTTGGACCCCAACCCGGAAGACGGATCGCACCAACCGCAGGTAGTTTAACAGTCAAAGCCTTCATCTGCTTGAGCCAAGTCAGAGGTGACCACCTTTACAACATCGGCATTCCGAGTGAAGAGTAGCAAACAAAACCGCGATAGGAAAACGATGATTTCCCATTCGTAATACGTGGCTTAACCAGCGAAGTCTATACATGTTAACGGTTTTTACGATATATACGTCGCGACCAAAGATTCGATTATGGATAGTCGCGTTAAGGATCATAGGATGTTTCATTTTTGCAGATATTAATTAGCACAACGCAAAATACGACCCTAAAACCCAGTTACATACATCAGAAACAAACATTTGCAACCCAGCATCTAAATTCAGAAGTATACTAAACCACCAGCTTCAAAAACAACACGACATCGAGATAACAAATCAATGACTGCTATGCAACGAAAATGGAATTATGCTCATAAAGAGAAGGAAAGAGAGCCTTGAGGTGTCTCTCAAGTTAAAATTTCAAGCACTGACATTCAAAACACATTCAAAAGCTATTAAGCAGTGAGAATGGTATGGCATGAAAGCACAAGCCTGATCCAGGCAAAGTGCCGCACAGTCAGAAACGGCACGTGGGCTAAGATACTGTCAGGCCGCCCAGGACTAGACAGATATGAGGGGGGAAATAGAAATGGTAGTGAGATTCCAGCGTGTTTCAGCTTGCATGCGATAACAACTCCAGATGTTTATTGTTAAGAATCATAACCAATTTTCTTCATCATCAAAGTTTAAATTTTGAAACTTTCTTATGAAGCATTACATTCATTTCTCTCCTTCTTGAAACGGGAACACGTTACTTTAATACAACAATAATATGCATACATGAAGGCCGTTAATGATGCGGTTTGAGACATCTATAAAATCTATCAAACCACTGGCAACACAGATCGGAAAACGCGGTAAGATGTCGATTAGCAAGTTTACATGTTACTTCCTTCTGTGCCGTGAGATAGTTTGGCTACTCCGATTTCGGCGCCAATTTGAATGCGTCGTCGTCTCGAAAGTTGATATCGCAGCATCCACAAACGCGACATAGCCACCGTAACATCTGCTGGTTTTTTACGTGAATAATACGGCCTAAAACCTCATTGCTGGCAGCACCGTTGCGCAAGCAATGGTGCCAGCTCTCACCCAAAATAACAAGGAAATAGATGTCGATTAATGACATATGTTCTATATGCTCTTTGTGTGAAGTTCCAGCAGACTAACAGTTCAAATTGCCACTACACAGACCTTAGTTTTGATGACAGTCAATTCTAGACAAAATAAATGACATGAGGGCTAGCATACGTGAATCCGTTCACGAATTCGACACATGCTTCAATTTCTGAATCACTAGGAGGATCCACGCCAAATCACCAAGGCAAAAATGCGTCATATTGGGCAACTAAATGTTTGGCACAGCGCAACGGGCGGTGGCTCTTGAAGAGGGTGAGAGTCCCGTCGGCTACAGTGACAGTTTGGTGCCCATTGTCCGCATGAATTGCTACTTCCATTTGTTCGATCTTATTCAGCTACCAAATATCCACATCAAGTTGCAACAACCGTTTAAGTCGATTCTCCCAGCGTCTAGGTTGCTTGTTGTGCTCGGATCCGAAAACGCAATTTCAGTAGCGAAATCCAATTGGACTGTAAAGCTCGTTGTGTGGTACCATGCGTCTATACCACATGCACATGCTAAGACAACTGGTTGCACTTTTGCGTGGAAGTAGCAAATACAGCAGTTGGGAGCGAGTTACTCAAGGTAGTCCTGTTGGGTTCTCGGAATGAGGACAGAGAATTTTTTATCAATGTGCGATTTACGTATGAAATTTTTTATCGAAGAAACTTAACGCACACTTACATGGTGCAGGAGTGTGATCAAAATCAATGTAGGTTTCACAGTAGCAATCGAATAGGATGTGTTCGAACGAACATGCTCTTAGGCAAAATGATAAAAAACATTGCTATGACGCATAACAGTGAAAGTCAAAAGTTGATCTCGCCATACTAATTCATTGTTGTTGACGCTTATTTGCATACAACAGATGGGTAGACGCCACAACCCAGTTGGCACACACTTTATCTGTATAGAGAGGTGCAGCTTGTGGAGTCCCCAGCTCTTCCCATTTAATGAAGTCGATATTGCGTTGCAGTGAAGCCGCGATATGTACTATAAATGTAATATCGCCATTGGTGATGATAACGAATGTGCGGTTGCAGTAAATTATCAAGGGTCCCGCGTATCCGGTCAGCATGATACCAACATACGTGTGACCTGAAAGGACAGCTACGGGGTCACCTGAGCAGCGCGAAAAGTGGCGTATCGAAAGGTTTGGAACAGTCAGTTAAGTAATGATAAATGAATCGTAAAAGCGCGTTTCCAATAGACAACAAATATTAACGGCGAAAACCGCCAAAATAAGAGCTAATGCAGCCCACTTTCCTATATTTTACCGCGCTGGGGTACTCAGAACATCAACGTACGAGGAAACACAGGGTTTCCAAAACGGACCCGTGGTTTTCTGGGAGGAAGATACTCATTTTCTCACAGCTGGATATGCAAAAGAAAGATCCGCTAAGTTGAGCAAAGTCTTTTATTGCAGGCTAGCAGCATCATACTACACGCAACAGTCAAGACGACCTAGTTTAACACAAGCGACGGTCGATACACTGCGAACTTATTCTGGGGGGTTGTGGTTGTGAATGCACGTGGGTTTGTAGAGTCAGATCAGAGGAACAATGAAGGTTCTCGATAAAGGTCGTTCGCGAAAAAGCCTGATCTACATGTGATGTGAAAGCACAAGCCTGATCCAGGCAAAGTGCCGCACAGTCAGAGACTGCACGTGAGCTGAGATACTGTCAGGTTGCCCAGGCCTAGACAGATATGACAAAAAAATAGGAAAAAATGACATGAGAGCATGGCCGCATGACCTCTATTCACTGAAATAGTTGTTTTGAGCAAATAAGACCTGTCCGGAAGAACACTTACATAACGAGTTATGGATGGACACAAACCATTGCACCATCATTAAATCTAATCAAATGCGATGGGTAAAATCGTGAAAAAAACATTATTTATGTAACCGAAAAACTTAGCAACGAGATAGATTGAAAGATTGAAGGTTGGTCACAAACCAGCCGATCAGGCAATCTATTTTACGAAATGAGTTCGCCGCATACCGTGAACGGACGAGGAGTAAGCCAGATTCTTGGAATGGAACGCTCGATAAACGGAAGTTTCGCTCCGACTGTAGCCAGACGATTGATCCACTTTGGCAAGCTTGCTCCACAGAGAAACTAAAACGGAATCAATAAAATAGGAGGAGGAAGCTGACAGGATTCAATTAAGATCATCACCGTCTGGTGTGCCATGGATGTTAATATCTATAAATTGAATAAATACATATTTCTGGAAACGGTTATCGAAAACATTTGCATACAACGTGATGAAATGGTATGGGAGCATGGAATCTGCCATTTAAACGAGTATTCACAATTGCTTGTAAACGTTCTAACTCAAACACACCTAATAAGATGCTCACAGTAAAAGCGTAACAAAACAACACGATTTTACGAGGTTCTTAAGTGTAACTAGCGATATCGAATAGCAGGAATCGCTGTCCTGGATATGGAATCGGAGGATCATAGAAAGGTCTTCAGCTATGTATGCTATGTGGTGGTTTAGCCATTCTTAGTTTTGCGTCAACCGGGATGTGAGATTGCACATAACAATCACCGTCGAAAGTCAATGTTTCGCCATCCCCAATATATGATTCAAACCATGTAGTCCATCTTGTTTTGGAACAATATTGCCAACAGGGGAATGTTATTACAGACAGACTCATTACATTTACGATAATACCTGCTAACTCTCATGATGTTATGGATGTAGCGTAAGCCAAACACTTGGAGACATTGGATAATCGCTTTGCTTATGGATCAAGCTTTGACCCTTTACAGCACTGTTGCTGTTGTAAGAAAGTGTTTTCGGATGCCACAAGTGGCTACTGATTGCTAGAGTTGCTTGAGAAATGAATGTCGAAATATTATTATCTAACGACGCTGAAATATTGATGCGATTGCCGACATACGTAAAACTATCTAGCTTTACACGCTTCATGATGAGCACGTTATAGATGAAAACGATAGTATTGGTTTGGGCGTGTAGTAAGACGCGGTATTAAAACGCGAACTGCAGGCATGCACTCAAACTTGGCAAGACTTAAAACAGTCAATAAGTTTTGGCGCTCAGCACTGATCGGAACGTGGGTTGGTCAGAATTCCCCTTATGCTTAATATTTTATTTACTGTTTAGAAAAAAGGTTTAGACACAAACAACGTTAGTCGTGCCGTGGGTGATGAAAATGCATGCAAACGAGCATTTTTATTCAACGTTAGATATGTATTTTACCCCTGTGATCAAGAGTTAACTGGCCTTGAGTATTTTAACATACATCGCATCATTTTAGGCAAAACGATCTGTTATCAGCCATGCTTGTGACAGACGGCTCAGTGGTGAGGTTCAGCACAGACAGTGGATGGAGTGCTACTTAGTCACGTTCCTTGTTCTGACTATCAAAATCGGTCTCACTAAGCTTGAGTCAGAAGCGAAACGTTACCAAACACTTTTAAAACCTGTTACATAAACGTTCTTTAAATTATTATTGGCACGCGGATTACTGACTCAAATTTTCTTGCTTTGCTCGATCATACACAGACTGGTATATGGTATGAAAGCACAAGCCTGGTCCGGGCAAAGTGCCGCACAGTCAAGGACTGTACGTGGGCTGAGATACTGTCAGGTTGCCCAGGCCTAGACAGAATACACAGATTTCTACGTATATGTATGTATGAAAGCACAAGCCTGATCTGGACAAGGTGCCGCACACTCATAGACTGCATATGGGCAAAGATACTGTCAGGTAGCTCAGACCTAGACAGATATAAGAAAGAAAATAGAAATGGTAGTGAGACTCCAGCGAGTTTCAGCATGCAGCCCATTGTCGATGGCCAATCAATTTAGCGCGATGTTAGCCGCACAGCACAGAAATACTGCACGATTGTACATCCGTGCCATGTGTAAGCCGCCTCGTACAAATATGCGTTTCCACACAAGCGAAGCGCATTCATCAAGCAAAAAGTCCAACATTATGTCGAACTGGGCTGCATGTTGCGTAAACAGAACAATCACATCTAGATCAGCAAATGACCATACATACCAAAAGTGCGATAATCTATAAGATGCAGCATTCATTGAGCACTCACTTGAATAAATGCAGCAGAAAAGTGATTGCAGTTGCGATGCAGCAAATGATACTGATTGCCTCGAAATTCCGGACCCATATCCTCGAGAACAAGTGTGATGTCCGCCTCGGTAAAATCGGTATAACCCACCTCGATTGATGTTCTAAACAAACAACAACAACAACAACGGGAACAATTTTTATTCTTCAACATGTAAAAGTAATCAGAGAAGTAGATTTTAACTCTGTTTATACGAATCCGTGAATGAAACAGAGCTGCCCCAAACCCAACATTTACGACATTCGAACAAGTGTTTGTTATTTCAAATAAAAGAACAAGGAGATATTCAGGATATCACATCACCATGTTGTAGACATTTTGGAGTGTTTGATTAGTCTTGTCTGCTGTCAAGTGAAGTGTCGAGGAAAGCTTGATATGATGCGTGACAGTGAAAGCAACAAGGAAGCTGTCATGTTGATGTCGTTAAAACTCGTGCACAAGACTTGCCTGATTGTATGCTTGATTTGAGGTGTAGTTACCTCATCCCAGTGTCTATGCCTAATCTTCGACATGTCCAATAGGTTTTCGAGGCTCACTTCTATCAATCTATTTAGGATGGTAACGTGTCATGGTTGTATGACAGTTAAGCACATGGTACTTGCTATCAATCAGATCATATCAAAGCGCAGACTGCGACACTTATCATTCATCGTCTGTGCAAAACTAAAGCTTCTGACTATCGTTGCAAGCGCTGCGGGAGAAATTGTTCCTCCCGAATCGGACTGTTTAGTCATTCCAAAAGCTGTAGAACATGAACATTCATGCGATTGTGATGTTCATCCATGGTCGACATCGACCGAAGGTGGCCAACAACAACTTCCTATCAATGTAACACTGTCCATGATGTTAATGTGAGAATATCAAGGCGCGTTGTGCCCAGTGTGAGGCATGTATAACTGCGGCTAAGTAACAAATTCAGAATGCCCATTTTCTATCATTAACAAGCTACTTTATGTGGGTTCTTTCATAAGAGTACATGATCGAGAAAAAGCAAAATTGATTTTCCAAAGATACATCTGATACACCTGTCTTTACTGTCTTGACAACCTGACAATACCCTAAGCCCACGCACCGTCTACGACAGTGCGGCACTAGGCCATGTTCCATGCTTGTGTATCAGTACTTTAATGCAGAAGCATTTTGAAAAACGACAACACAAGCTTTCTGAATGAAATGATCACAATTTTTCAAAACAAGGACTATATGACACAGGTAAAGCACGAATGGCACCCACTTGAAAACGTAGTTTGGTCCAAGCATTTCAGTGTCCATCGGCGCCATGGCGAAAATACCAGAATAGCTCATCGGATGACCACCATAGCTATATTCTAATTTATAAACAAAACGCATTGTAATCGTTGGTTGCAATACATTAAGCGAGGAGAAATCGAAGCATAAAAATCAAAACAGCGCTACTGGTGGCTTCTACGTTCCGTAACGAACTTGCGCGGTATAAGCCATTTGTGGAAGCAATTACTCGGAATCAAACACTGTTACACAGTTTAATAAACGACGCAAGGAGTGAGATCGCATTACGATGATTAAGGTTAAACAAATGTTTACGAAAGCGATAGTGTGACATGATGTCACAGCGTGTACTTGAATGCAGCCCAAGTTAGTCAAACAGATGAAAATGCACGCTGTGCACCGTTACCGGCCACCACCGATAATTTGTTATTAATGTTCAGGTTAGCTACGGTCAGAGGTTAGCATTAACGTTTAAGCACGCAGCGCGTGCGAACAGATCCATTTTGCACACAATGTTTCACACAATGTACCACTGTTAAATAGTGTTCTTTCACGTGTTGAAATACTGAACATCACAGTGAATACTGGTCAAGCAATGAAGCGTTTAGAAATAGCCGAGGTATCGTGATTTGCATGCATTTTCATCACACACGCAGGTTTCATGTCGTTCGCAACCATCGGGTATAAACAGTACGAACAGGATCCACATGTTTTGCCAACGTATCGTATTGCTCAGATCCCTGTGCTCACACTCAAGTGCATTTGGTCGACACCGGCAAGCAAAAGTAAACCGATCGCGAGATAACACATTTCTACTGACAAACAAGTAACCGAGCAGCTCAAAATGCTTCGTGCTGATAGGACGACCGTCAAGCCCGAAAGCAGTGAACATAAGCATAGATTCACAAAAACAAAACAACAGAAGACATTTAAACATGTAATCCACGTAATTAAAACGCAAAACCAGTAAACACAAATCTTGATCATCATTAGAGACAACATTACACCAGTAGCATGTACCGAATGCTAAATTGTTAAACAACCACGAAAAACAACATCCAAAAACATGTTGAAGGGAGGGAATTAAATAACTACGGATTCTATAGGAGGGCAAGAACAGGTTAGCATAAATACTTAAAAAAATTTGGAAAATTGTAGTACATACCAATGCCGTAAACAGAGACCCCGGTATGATATACTCCGATTCCTAATGAACTTATATATGCATTGATCCATAACTGTAAAAGAATAAGGAAGGTACATTGAACCGGGAGAGGAGTGCTAGACAGATCAAATGCTAGTACATTCACAAAACTAGAAAACAATAAAAAATTAAGCAATGAGCCTCGTTGCGGCGTCTTACGGTAAATTTCGAGCGATGTTTCAAATGGCATGAAATACATCCCGTGAACGACGGGAGAAGAATGCTACATTAATACAAAAACGAAATATCGAGTATTTTCGAAAAAAGCTTTTTTCTTCTACCAGCAAACACTTCATCATATATTTATATACATATCGAACAATTTACCGGGCCACTAAAGTTAAAAACATTGACATTAGATGACCGCTTGAATACATTTTGAAAAATAAATTTAATTGAGAGCAAAATCACTCAAAATAGTACATCATAAGTAGGAGTAGAATAAAGTGTTCCATCGAACAAACTTGATGACCATAGTCTGACATTGAAACTACCGTGCAATAGGGTTTGCAGAATATAGAATCAAACACTCAAGCTATAAACGACTAATGTACGGTATTGCAGAGCGTCTTGCGTGCTTCACCGCCCATCACAAAGTGATTGTGTATTTCGACACCGTTGTTTGTTGTACAAAACTATTCAACAATTGCATTCAAGTGGAACATTGTTTACCACTTATCCATTATTTCAAGACTCACTAAACTTAATCTTACTGTCTCCACCAGATGACGACGGAGAGCCAGAAAGTGGTTGTGGTGCAAATGCTGGTGATACGAGCAACACTATGCAAACCATGTAACTAGTTTCTTGCTGGTTGCCCTTATCAGGTAGGGATTGTAGGAGCACAATCCCAGTGACTTGAAACACTGGAAAAATAGCAGACAGCGAATTAACTACGGTACAATCAACATATTTAATCACATGAACACAACGAATATGTGGATGGGTTGAAACCCACGGACTTGCACACATTATCTGCATTCGCAAGCTTTAATATCGTACACGCAGACCACGGTTTGTTCTATGCCAGCGGATGCTCGAGTTCGATTACACACTAGCACAGTCGTCATCACGAGCCTGTTCTACATCTGCCACGAAAGATCGGTTATATGAGTGTAAGTTAGCTTGAATGAAAAGATCTGGCATATTATCGAAATGTCAAAAAAGTTGGTATAAGGTATGAAATCACAAGCCTGATCCAGGCTAAGTGCCGCACAGTCGGAGACTGCACGTGGGCTAAGATATTGTCAGGTTGCCCAGGACTATAAAGGTAGATTTATACAGTACATTGCTCTCACGTTTGTCGACCGATGAGAAACGTACCATGTCATATACATTGACCGTGACAGGGGCTCCAGTTGCTCCATTGGCCGAATGGAGACTTCGAGAGTGACTCTTGTCAAACTTGGCTTTAATCTTTCTCAAAAAACCATTTGATGATTGCATGCTAAAAGGATAAATGCAACAAAAGTTACAGAAAGATTTGGATGTCAAGTAGAAAGCACCAAAACACGATGTACACACACACACATATATATATATATATATATATATATATATATATATATTTATATATATATATGTCGTGCCGAAATCGCGGAATTGCCGATTCCGCGGATTCAGCAATCAATTTGCCGATTCCGCGGAATGGGCATTTCGTTGCTGATTCAGCGGAATAGGCAACGATTTGCTGAAAATGTGGAACTCATTTCTACCACTGCCGATTCCGTAGATTCAGCAGCCGATTCCGTGGATTCGGCTGCTGATTCTGCGGAATCGGCAAGCTATGTTTTTACTGTATTTCAGCCTTTTTGTCCGTTATAAATTAGCGAGATTTTTATGTGAATTCACTTTAGATTTAATATCAGAAGTTCATTTTCACTGCATTTTCACGTTGCCGAAATGCATGATTGATTTTCAAGTGGAATATTAAGATTGTGGTCACAGGGAACGTGTCTCACACATCAGTCTATTAAAGGCTGTTGATTGCTTGTGATTATGCTTTCAATGCATTTTCAATTTGCCGAAATGCATGAAAGATTTTCAAGTGGAATATTAACATTGTGGTCACAGGGAACGTGTCTAACACAAAAGACTATTACAGGCTGTTGATTGCTTGTGATTATACATTTTACATCAGTGCTTGCAGAGACAGCATCATGGAAGTGAATGTAGCAAACCAACGGGCTCGGTTTCAAGAAACAGTGGCCTGCGAAAAGCTGTCTAAATTCACAGTGTCTAATCGAGAAGAATACACCTCAATGCTTGCAACCTTGTGTGGCAGTGAACGATCCAAATTATTCTACTATCTTCGGGAGAAATTTGCAGTCGTCGAAGTTGGCGGTGTCAAGAAAATCGTCAAGGTAAGCCTCTTTATTTCTCTTGCACTCTTTCACACACAAATTTTTGTCATCAATCGATGTTGTCGTTGGCACCATCAAGATCATCAACAAAAACAACAACAGCAGCAACAACAGCATCATCCTTAGCAAAATCAGTTTCATTAGCTCTGTAAACTTGTTTCTTTTTATTCTTTCAGAGCCGAAAAAATGAAGCTGATCCACTTCACTACCTTGCCGTTCGGGACGAGCTCTTCGACATAATCTACGAAGCTCACGTGTCGACTGGTCATGGCGGTGGAAAAAAACCAAAAGATTTCTTGATGACAAATACGCAAACATACCAATGAAGATGGTGTCCCTCTTTTTGGCTGCATGCGAGACATGTCAAAGAAAAAAAACCTTACCGAACAAAGGAATTGTTGTAAAACCCATTCGGTCACGAAATTACTGTGACCGTGGTCAAGTTGACTTGATCAATATGGAATCAACACCAAGTGGAAATTTCGTACAGATATTAAATTACCAGGATCACTTCACCAAGTTCTTGGTACTGAAACCATTAACGAGTAAAAGGGCTGCCGAAGTGACGTACCACCTCATAGATATATTCACATTCATGGGTGCGCCCAGCATTCTTCAGAGTGATAACGGTAGAGAATTTGTGGCGGATGTAGTCTCAGAAATGAAATCCATGTGGCCCAACCTGCAGCTAGTTCATGGGCGCGCGAGGCACCCACAAAGCCAGGGATCTGTGGAGCGGTCTAATGCTGATGTAAAGCAGATGTTTATTGCTTGGACAATCGATAACAATACAACGAATTGGGCAGATGGCCTACGTTTCGTGCAGTTCCAAAAGAATAGCTCATCACACAAAAACCTGCGAAACCGTCTCCATTTGAGATTTTATTCGGACAGAAACCAAGACTAGGATTGCAGAAAACGGTTTTACCTGCAGGCGTTCTCGCTCACATAACAGAGGAACAACTGGAGGTGGCTCTCAGGGAGATCCATGGCATGGAAGCTGCTGATGAACCAGCTGTTGATGCCGGGGAACAAGATCAGGCTTGTGAGGAACAAGCTGTTGCTGCCGGGGAACAAGATCAGGTTGATAAAACTGGAGAAAGAGCTACAGGTATTGCAGATGTTTTCTCAAAGCACATCCAGATGATAAGGGCATGCAGTGACAAGGCTACAAGCGGACAAGAAAAGAGCAGAAAAGAAATGCTTGAAGCGAGCAGCGCCATTCTGCATCCTCTATCCGTGGGAGACTGCGTCTTACTCCCGGTTTCCGAATTCGATCGTGGACGACTAGACTGTAGAAATATTATTTGAGTGGTCTACGACATTACTGCCAGCGGAATGTACAAAGTTGCAACAAAACATGGAATGATCGAGGCAGCTTTCTCTAGAAATCAGCCGCAGAAGGCAGATAGTCAGCTGATGAGCCTTTCGGAAACGAGCGACATTATGCAGTCATTTCGCAAGATTGCATCCCTTCATTCTGCCACTGGGGGACAAGGATTTGCAAAGTGTTCTTGCACAGCAAATTGCGATTCCAGGCGCTGTAGTTGCAGGAAGAGCAGAACATTGTGCCACTCCAAGTGCCATCCTTGGAACGTAAAATGTAAGAACAAATAGTGACAAAAGGAAAGATTTCTTTTAGAATTCATGATTGTACCACTATTTATTTATGTCTGTACCGATTTATCTGGTTAATAAACCTATAGTGAATTCGCCCGACATTGTTTGTTCCATTTTGACCATCATCTTCATCAGCGAAAAATAAAAAATCTCGCTAATTTATAACGGACAAAACGGCCGAAAGACAGTAAAAACATAGCTTGCCGATTCCGCAGAATCAGCTGCCGAATCCACGGAATCGGCTGCTGAATCTACGGAATCAGCAGTGGTAGAAATGAGTTCCACATTTTCAGCAAACCGTTGACTATTCCGCGGAATCAGCAACGAAATGCCCATTCCGCGGAATCGGCAAATTGATTGCTGAATCCGCGAAATCGGCTATTCCGCGATTTCGGCACGACAATAATATGATATTCTATATATATATATATATATATCTAATATATATATATATTATGTAGTCTGATACACTCCAAGTTTGGAGGAAAAAGATTATATCGCTCCTCGAAGACTTGATTATAATAACGTAACTAAAAAAATTGTTCCGGATTACATCAAGTACCTTTAGAGAACGACTGAGACTGGATTGTGCATCTCGCGCGTAGGCGAATCCGAGGTGAGCTGTTCTTAACACCGAATAATCCATACCTCGTCCCAACCAATCAGACACCTCTTTAAATTGATTCAAATCCTCCGACCACGCAGTCGCAATTTGACCTTTTAACCATTTGACTACTGACGGTAACTCTAGTTACCACCTTAAACAAGCAGTCGATTGCTCAGTAGCTCCCGTCGATACCTTCAGTCATCATCGGAGTGCACTTGTCAGGCTGCGTCGGGCATCTGATCCATACAAATTAATCATGTGTTTTATTTATGCCATAATTAGGCAGAATAACACAAAAATATCATAAAATAGTATATCCAATTACCGTAGACAAAGGGTTAAATACCATATTCTCGATTAAACAATCACCGTAAATTGTACGCAGTCCGTCTATGCATTCCGCGGAACAGTTTACAACGAGAAATCATTTCCTCACCAAATGAAAAGATCTTCAAACAAACATCACGATCTTTTCTGTTAAATAATACTGCGTTAGCCCAAGTTTACTGTAATCCCTCAGTGCTTCCGTTTTACACGCAAACACATGAGAACACAAATTTACTTAAACATATTTCGGTCCAAATTTCCCCTCTCCATGCCATAAATGGAGTTACTTTTGCTACTCTGTTGAACCACATGGGCGTAATCGTAGAAGTACGATTTATTTAACGTTTTTCTAATGGTATTTTACAGCTCTTCGCTTTTTAAACCATAATCTTGAATCTTGAAGCCCAACACCATATTTGAGTTGAGCTAGATAATTGTGGGCTATTCACTTTTGATTCAGTCGTTAACATCATCAGGAAAATGTCTTTAGATTTGCTTTGACATTTTGTGTTACCATTGCGTTTTTTGCTGTCTAATCTTAATCCGAGACATCTCTTATAATTTGTAGGACACCTTATCTTTGTCAGCCAATAAATTGCCAGTTTTCTAGCCTGAAACCTCTTGGTGATCGGATGTCATGAACGATCTTAGTTCATCGAGATCAATTAACAATCATTATGCTCATTGGGTTCTTTTAACACTCGGACAGTAATTAGAACATTTTAACAGCGGTTTTTGTAAATATTTTAAAATTTCAACGTTGAATGTATTCAAAGACGTTTAAGCTGATCAGTTAGTTAATGGCACTAATCACTACCACGAATACGTTAGGTTTGACAGCCTGAACTAATTGTGTTTATCGAATCCAGTTTAGGTATTGCTTCGGTGTGTACATAAGACAGACAGACAGGATACTTTATAAAAGTATAACAGAGCATAAGAACCGATTAAAGAAACATCCTCAGAATGAGGAGTTTTGATAATTCTCCATTCAAGCACTCAGATTTGAATTGACATCATTCGGAGATTGACCATGGTGGTTCATGATAACATATATTTTCTGTAACGTAGTATCAAGCCTTACATAGAATGTTTGCGTACGCATGTAGTTGGAATACATGCAGTTAGCAAAATACTCAGTCAGATTTATCCATAAGTTGCCACTCGGGACACATTGACGTACAAATTGTGACTTCCATTCACGTAACTAAACATAGGATACCCCATGTTGTAAGTGTTATGACCTGCGTCTGGAACGTGTTGAGCTAGGGCTGAATCCCAAATCAGTGACGTTTGCCCCGCAAAACAACGCTTGATTTTCTAAACACTTCATTGCACAAACTAAACTTGTTTTATCCTTGAGATGCATTGATAATGAGCGGATCATTCTGCCACTCACATACCTGTATTATTTAAGATTTTAATTATTTCTTAGATAACGTTTTTATCATATCGTATATAAACCGTAGCTCGCCGTTTCCTTTGAATGTTATATTACGCTTTTTAATTAAAGTTTAATTAATTCTCACGGTAATTCAAGGTAATTCAAGGTTTTTAATGGTCTAAAAAGCAAGAAGCTTAACAACAAACATAGGATGGTAAAAATTGAAATTTAAGTGTATAAACAATATAAGAACATAGATTAAACAGTACATAAGTGTTCTGGAAACGAATAATGCAATAAAAATTCGTCGAATCTCGTGTTAAAGTCATGCAAGCGTGAGCAACGGTTGAAGGCAAACTGTTCCAAGTAAAAAAAACAGAACACGGACAGAGTAAAATGTTTTTGTAAAGTACGATAAGGTCTCCTCTGATTCGCGAAGGGAAAGTCGAACAGTTCTGTAGAGCTATCCTTTCTTTTTATGGTTTGTTCGGAATCTGAGAACTAGTTTTAGTGAGCGGTGTCTGATACGATCGCTGCATAAGTTCCGCATCCCTCTTGAGCCACGGAGACCATGACTGCACACCGTATTCCATGACTGGTCTCAAGTATGTATTCATGATCCTTGGGAATATCTTGGGCGAAAAATTCCCAAATACACGTTTGAGTAGATTTAGAACACGTGTTGCTTTTTTAAAGGCACTGTTAGTTTGAAGTGATGTTTTCAAACTGGAGCATATCCAGACACCCAAATCTTTTTCTTCACTGCAATTTTCAAGGACATGCGAACTTATGTGATATGTGAACTCTACTCGATTCCCCACATTCATGATCCTGCATTTGTTGAAGTTAAACGGCAGTTTGTTCTCCAACGACCAGCTGTGAAGCGTATCAAGATCCTTTTGTAATAGCAGACAGTCTTCCGGACTACGAATGCTGCGCCAAATATTTATGTCGTCCGCAAATAACGAAATGTTACATCGAACAATTTCCGGTATTTCATTGACATAAACCAGAAAGAGGATCGGACCAAGGACTGAGCCTTGGGGAACTCCGCTAGTTGCTGCAATTGGTTTGGATAATGCACCATCAACACGTACCTGGTTAGGGCGATTTGTTAGGTAGTCATTTAGCCAATTCAGCAACTTTCCAGTGATACCAAGCCTTTCAAGCTTCTGCAGTAGTAGGGAATGGTCAACACGATCGAATGCTTTCGAAATATCCAAGTAGCACGCGTGTATTGCTTGTCCTTTATCTACCGATTTCGTCCAATCATCTAGAGTTACCAGTAAATTAGACAAACAGGAATAATTTCGTATGAATCCATGCTGGTTCCTCGAAAGCAACTGATTATTCTCGAAGTGTTTCATTAGATCGTCAACAATGAGTCGCTCAAGTAATTTTGAAATCACTGGTAACAGAGTAACGGGTCGGTAATTGGAAACATCGGAGCGATTTCCACCTTTGTAAATTGGAGAAATTATTCCTCGTTTCCAATCTGTAGGAATCAATCCGCTTGCCAGTGTTTGCTCGAACAAATAAGTCAGTGGTTTGTATAGCAACCTCGCAAATTGCTTCAATATTTTCGTGGTTATTCCGTCGGCCCCAGGAGACTTTCCGGTTTTAAGATTAAATAAACCTTGGAGGACGCGTTTCTCAGTGACAGTTATTTCACTTAGGGCAACCGTGTTTGAAAGTGTTGCATTTGGGCAGTTTATTGCATGTTATATCAGGTTGAATACCGATGAATAAAACGTGGTAACCATGATTTTCTAGTCAACTACTATGTTCTTTATGAGCACGTCTTTTATCGCAAGCTTCGCTGCAGAGGTGTCCAGCCTTGTAGAACGGCGAATCCGGTACTGAATTGCACCTCAAAACCGTATCCGTGCCTATTGGCTTACGATAGACAGTAATTATTATGTTGTCTTTATCTTTTTGCGTAAGACTCTCTAAAAACGAAAATGTCCATTCCGTAGACTCAATTTCTTTTGTAACCTGGAAATTTCTATCCAAGTTATTGAGATGTCTATGGAACTTCGACATAGCACTGCCATATCATAAGTTTCACAGCTTCATTTTTAGATCTATCTCTTCGAAACTCTCCATGTGCATATTCACTAGCACTGGAGAAATAGGTGAGCCCTTCGCTAAACCTCCCCTTTGTTTGTATAGCTGCCATAAATAAGAAGTGGTTCATATTTAGATGAACTGATATAGTGTAGCTCTGTACGCTACAGCTCTATACCATTGATTTGTGGAACCATCATTTAAGGTCATATTGGAGCTGCGTGACTTTCTTGCTCATTCAAGAGCGCTGATAATGTCAGCAATGTTGAACACTGCGCTCGTGCCAATATTAATGTAATTTCAAGTGTAGCCCAGTTGAATACTTACCGTGAGTCAATACGCAGGTGTCGTTAAATATTTATGCAACAAATAGATGTCCAAATTTCGAACTGAACGCCAATTGAACCGAGTAAAATACTCAACATTGAAAATCGAAAAAGCTTGACGAGCTAGGGTAAGGTTTTTTTCAATATTTGACTAACACGAAGAAATTCCTTTTTGGCATTTCTCGTCAAACCTTACAATACATGCGTACGAAAATAGAAATAGATCTGATCACAATCAATCAATCAATAAGCAAAAATCAATGTCGCGTGATATTACATAAAATTGTCTGGTCGATATGGATGTCGTTTTTGAACGCACAAATTTGGTCTAAATACTTTTATTGCAATATGTTCCAGCCGACACTTCGAAACATGTTGCGAGTTGAAGGTTCTGTTCACTATTTGTTCGAGCGTGCGATTCAATGAGTCTCTCGAAGCATCGTCTTTAAATGGAAGTTGAAGATATAAAGTTTTCTTCGGTACAGATGGTGTGGTTATTTTTTGGTCCAGACCCCCTCGGCGAGTTGGCTGATCAACATCGTTGTGCAGTGAAGCAATTTCGATAACCACCTTGAATTTTTGTTCAAGCGAATGCAGGGAGTGTTCACTTCTTGAAAACAAATGCGGGAGAATAAAATCGCCCATGATCAGCAATTGAATAGTCTTGCTTAACTTGCTGAAGTCTAAAAAAATTTCTCAGACCTCCACTGCTGCCATCTTCCAGCATCCCTTTGACAAAATTCCCTTGTATAATCACGTGGAAAGCAATACAAGATACAGAGGGACAGATATGCCTTCAATGCTCGATATGATCTTGACAACTGAAGAAGACTCCGTCGAAACATTACATACGATTGACTGATAGGTTCGAGCGACCAGTTGTTCTTGAATTTTGACTACCTATGTCGAGCAGAGTGAACAAACGATACAAAAAATCATCAGAAGGTTATGCCTATCTAAATTATCGAACGCTTTATGTTTGATTAACGATTGGCAAATTGAAGGCATCGGAATAAAAGAGCAGTGGTCTAGCATTTTGACCAAGCTTAACCGGAAAATCAACTCAAACTGAGCATTCTTACCTAAACAGTGTGGAAATGCAATCAATTGGAATATGTTTGGGACCGATCGTGTGGAAATGCATTCGGATTTAAAATCCGCAGTCGCACTCGGAAATGGATTAAAATGCGATATTTGGCTGAGAGAAACCATCGTCGGTTAACCACCGATAACACATGGGAGACCTTTCGAAAACTTAGAAACCAGGTTATTAAACTTATTGCTGAAGACAAAATACAGTATCAAGCTGATATAATAATATATAATATATATAAACGACTTGCTTACTGTAGTGCAGTCGATGGTGCTTATTTTCGCTGATGACGCAAAGCTTTGGCGCAAGAAAAAATCTACAGCCGACACGCAGAACCTGTAACGGGATCTTAATATGATTTACACCTGATCTTTAGACAACGAAATGCCACTGAATGCTTCGAAATGCAGCCTACTGTCGTTCAACAGCAAGTTGAGCAAAGAATATTATCTAGGTCGTACTGTTATTAAACCTGACCCCACAAAAAAAGATTTAGGCGTGATTATCCAATCTGACTGAGGAAACTCAATGCAATGTCGAGTCGCTGCCAGCAAAGCTGAAAGCAACTTGGGTCTCCTTAGAAGAGTCCCAGGTTCGTTTGACCCCAACATTGTCTGCAAATTGATTTCAACCTACATCCGTCCTCATATCGAATATGCTATACCGGCATGGGATCCATGGTTGAAAAATATACTCAGCTATTGGAAACTCCACAGCACAGAACGACAAAACTCGTCCTGGATCTTTCTAATTATCCATACGAAATGAGGCCTAAAATATTGAATTTGCATTCGGCTCAATGTAGACGGAAACGAGGAGCACTAATATTCATTTGGACAGTGCTCAATCAAACAAATCATCCTTGCTGTCGTTTGTTTCATCTTTCCCAAAACACACATCTGCGTGGTCACCAATCTAAACTTTACCAGCAGCATAGCAGGTTGAACTGCCGCAAATATGCATTTTCCGTTCGCAATCTGTAATTGTGGAACAGTTCACCTACTCGCAGAATTCACGCTCGAGGATACAATTTGGTGCTCTTTAACGCTGATGTCTGGTGAAGTTCGCATTATTGGTGTAGTCTACCGGTCCCCTTCATCTACGAAATCGTACAACGAAAGGTTGATCCAAGTGCTTCAGCGCTTGACTCGCACCCAGCAAGCAACGACACTTATTATGGGTGACTTTAATCTGTCCACCCTTTATCTCAGGGACGATCACTCCCCACGAACGCTAGTATACCGATTCAGAGAGGTACTAGATTCAATCCCGTTATACAACC